>JAVJIF010034354.1:0-87586 GCA_038442645.1 Agave tequilana | reverse complement strand
AACCGGCGGTGTTTTTATCATAACTTTTATTTTTGACATCAGAAAAAGACACGAAAACACCGCCAGAATCTAGACTTAATTATCTTTCTTATGGTATATCACATGACCTACTTTGCTTAATAAATAGTTCTAAATAGACAGAAACTCTGCTATCATGCATAGATACTGCAACACGACAATTTCAACCAATCAGTGTTATTGCAGCAATAACTCTAAGTTTAGACCTCCAATAGGGACACGGTAACAGCCGTTGGAAAGTAGACTCTTTTATTTTTCCAACGTTATAATACACGATACCTATTGTTCTTAATACACTGATGAACTAATCCCGAATTTACAGATTGTAGAAACTGGGCAGATTTGCACATCCTTATCTAGAGTGCTCAAATTTTGAGTTATTCTCAAATTCCTTAATCTCTTCAACTAGATTGAAATCATAACTAGAGATTATTTTATTTAATTACTCTATTCACAATAATTTATTTAGTAGTGAATTTTTATTTTGCAAGAAGATATGAAAAGAATTAGATCAAAGAGGTTCTGTCACCCCTCTTATCTTCTTATATGGACTAAAACTCCAACCATAACAAAATTCACAATTATTAGTTGAAATCAAGCAATATAGCATAAGACCTAGGACTATACCACAACAATTTACTTCAAAATTTTTTAAAAAATTTCAAGAGAAATATAAAGAAAATTCCCTCACATGAAAGTTCTTTAGTAGAAGACTACTCATTTCAAAGGCATAACAAATTGAGATAATATAAGTATATTAACTAAAATTAAAAAAAGATCAAATCATCAATATCTTTCTCTAATTCTCAACAAATAACAAATGATGGTAGACTGATTCATATATAACTCATTAGGAGCAAAAATTGAAATAAGAATGATCAAGGAGGACTCCCTCATACCACCAAGAGAAAATATCATGAAGGAATTAGATCTAAAATGATGAATTAAGATCCAACATGTTAAATTTAAATATGAAATGAAACAAGATCTGAAATTTATCCTAGATTTGAAATTTTTTAGATCAACTTGAATCAAATCTGAAAATGGAAGAAAACTCTTCACCCAGGGCTCTTCTTGTTGCCTTTGGCCACCTGCCGCCGCGTGCCGCCCCCGCGCACCAATGGAGGGCGGGCGCCCGCCCTCCATGCGTGCGCCGCTGTTGGCCTAGATCCGAGAGGGAGAGAGGGGAAAAGGAGGGGAAAAGAGAGACTGAGAGATTGAGGGAGAGAGATGGGAGGAGATTGAATTTTGGGATTTTAGGGATTACTTTTGAGATGGTTTCATATATCTGGAGTAGAGGGATGAAAAGACTTGATTGAGGAAATTATTAGTCTCCCAATTTGCATAAAAAACCCCTCCCATAAATATGTATTATGCATAATCACAATCTCCCCCCATCTCATCATGCCACCTATACACACAAATTTCAAGCAAAATCCTAGCCATCCATCCACTCATCTCATGCATAGCTACCCTCTCCCACTAACTATTAGGAATATAATATTATAATATTTCAAATATATTTGTTTGTATTTTTTCTTATATTCTCAATATGCTAATTTGTAACGCCCCGATCCGGAGGGTACGGAGACGTTACTGCGACGTATATACGAAGGTCGGAAATACCCTAACGTACATACGCTAAGCATCAATACAGGCAGGGGTCAGAGTACGAAAGCATAGTGGTAATATACAATCCAGCAATAATAACAACAGTAACAGTTATCACAAGGCATGATATAATATCTGAAGAATATATGATCACTATGGAACACAAAAGCAGGATGCACAATATGAATACTGGAAAGTACTCACGAGTGGCAAGATGAAAATCTCGCGAGCCAAACAAGAAGAGGCGGGAAGGAAGATGGTCCAGGCAGGCACCAACTAATCCACGCTCCCGCTGCGCTACTCTGATCAGGTACAGCAAGGCCGCCACGGTCCAGACTCTAGGATCTGGACATGAGAATCCAGGGTTGTTAGCAACCCAGCGAGTACAAAGAATAAAGCCAGATGGCGTGCATAACGGCACACGTGTACATGATCAAGTGATGTGGTCCAGGCACGCAGGTACAGGAAGTGACAAGAACATAAAGGAAAATGGCGGTAAATCCGAGATCAAGTAAATACATGTATATCAGTAAATCTGAATCGGAAAGCATGCATGAAATACGGTGTAGAGGGTATAGTAACATAAACATGTGACATACATGGAAAACAAGTGATAAATACACTAAACACGCGATAAAACAGTATGGACATGAAATAAGGCAGTAAGTAAAGTAACAACAAGAAAATCAGTATATATAAGCCCATATTACCGATCTGTGAGGTTAGTACGTCGAAGGAATAATCCAAACAAGGAAACCCTCATATATATACCCTGTACATCACGTCACCGTAATCTGAGTTTATATAATCTGACTTTTCCTTCACATCAGTATAATAATGAAACAATATGGAAGCACAAGTATAAGTGGTGAGCAGTGTAGGTCAAGAGTAAAGCTGGTCAAATATCAGGAGCAGGTTATTATTAATTATTAAGACTCATCTGATTTGTATACATCGGTATGTGTCCATCCCACATACCTCAACATACAGACCGGAGAGTAAGTTATTGGAAACTGATGAAGATCGATGAACCATGTTTCGGATGGGCCCCGTGCATGCCCGGGACAACGGTCAAGGAGTATCCGGTGCTGAGCCGGAACGTACCGCTAGGTACGGGACTTATTGTACGCCCGAACAGGAATAGGTTGTCACCGCTCCCACAGGAATAGGCCTAGGGGCTTATGGTACAACCGGCAGGCAAGGAGTAGGGTGCCAGTACACCCCACGGAAACGCCTGGTGGCCTCCAGGTCGAATCCAAGTATGTGGCCACGCGCGGCTCGATAAGACCACCATAAACATGATTAATCAGGGCCCATCAGTTTCCCCCAAACCAGGTGTAAGTTGTCCAATTATTATAATTTATCCAGTGATAATGTCCACAGAGTATTCATAGTAAACCCATATTCATGGTTATCCTATTACGGGGTCAACAAGAGTATAGTATCAGGAGTAATGTCAGGAGCCTCCCTATTTCAGGGGGTCAAGTATACAGGAGTACAGGAGCTCAGGAGTACCAAATACTGGTAATAATAATATAGTAATCATGTCATGTCCCCGTAACAGTGATAATCATGAATATGTCATACAGGTATCAGGGGTAGTAATGTCCGGTCAAGGGTCATGATGTCAGGTCTAGGTATTTATACTACATGAAAGCATATCATATACCGGGTGTCAGGAGCAGGTGTCAAGTGTGACATATCAAGAATCAATGTCTAATATAAAGTGATAAGTGTAGCAAGACAAGTATTGGGGTCAGGTATCACATGTCATATATAGCATGGCAAGTATCAGTATCAGGTGTCACATATAGCATGGCAAGTATCAGTGTTATATATCATGCATCAACTACAGCATGGCAAGTGTCGGTATCATATATCATGTATCAAATATGGCAAGGCAAATACCGGTGTCAGGTACCATATGTCAAATACAGCATGATAAGTACTGGTATCGGCATCATATGTCAAATATAGCATGGTAAGTATCAGTATCATCTATAACATGGCAAGTACTGGTATCCGGTATCACATATCACATATAGCATGGTATATATAACAAACAAGAATATACTCGCATAATGATAAAATAAATGCATGCTAAAAAATAACTGTACTCGCCTCAATACCGAAAAACCGCGAGAAATCCCGAAACACCAGAAATCCGAGCACAAGACCAATCCATATATTAAAATATATTATTTATTGTTTTTAGAGAGAGAAAGAGGAGAGAGAAAGAGTGGTTTAGAGAGAGAAAGTCTAGAGAGAGAAAGTCTTGAGAGTAATTTTAGAGAGAGAGAAAGTAGATAGAAAGCCTAGAGAGAGAACTATTTAGAGAGAGAAAGTGGAGGTTTTAGAGAGGGTCTAGGGAGGAGTTAGAGAGAGAAACTGAGGAGAGAGAGGGAGAGGAATTGTAGTGAGAGGAGAGAGAGGAAGAGAGAGGAAGAGAGAGAAGGAAAGAGAGAGAAAGAGGAGAGAGAGAGAGAGAGGGTACAGGAGGGAGAGAGAGGGAGCAGGAGGGGGGGGCTGCCCCCTCCCCAAAAGCCCACGGCCAGGCCAGGGTGGCCTGGCCGCGGCCCTGCAGAGGCGGCGCCGGCGGCCACCGGAGGGCCGCCGGCCAGGGGTGACCCCGCCGGCCACCCCAAGGGGAGAGAGGAGGAAGGGGGCAGAGGGGCTGCTGCCCCCTCTGAGCGCGCGGCCTGGCTCAGCCAGGCCGTGGCCTCCCGACCTGGCCGCGCTTGCGCGGCCAGGGGATGGAACCAGAGGCGGCGCCGGCCGCCATGGCCGGCGCAGGCCCTGGGGTGCTCCGGCCACCCCAAAAGGAAGAAGGGAGGGGGCTGCTGCCCCCTCCAAGCCGCGCACAGGGGGCCTCCTGGCCCCCTGGCCGCGCCCTGCCGCCGGCGACGCGCCGGCGGCGCCGGATCTGAAGGAGGAAGTGGCGGGTCGGTGGTCGGGCTCGCAGAAGAGGGAAGAAGAAGAGAAGAAAAAAAAGAAAAGAAAAAGGAAAATAAAAAGAAAAGAAAAAGAATTGATTGAAAATAAATAAAGGGGAGGTTTATTTATTTAAAATGGGGATGATGTGATGGGGGGTAGGTGCTGATGTGATTGGGGGGAGTGGGATGTCAGGTTTGACTTTGAAAAGGGAAAAAGGAAAAGAAATGGAGAAAGAGGAATTAAAATAATATTATTAAAATAGGGTAAAAATTCGACTGTTTCAAAATCTTTCCGAAAAATTCTCAAAAATAGAAAATAATATTTTAAGATGCTCGGTGAAATCGGATTCGAGAAATTCAATATAGATTTCAAATTAAAAATCTTAAAATCTTCCGGCGGTACCGGTCGACACCAAAACCGGTGGATTTTCGATAAATTCTGAAAAATCTCGAAAAATGAATTTAGATAGAAAATGATATTCTAAGAAGTAAACTGAAAGCTGTTTTTGAAAATTCAATCCCATTTGAAAACTAAAAATCTTGGAATCAGTCAGTGATACCGACCGACACCAGTTTTGGAGATTTTGCAAATAATTCTGAAAAATTTCAGAAAATCATGAAAAATCTAAAATATTGAAAAATGATATTTAAAACTGAAATCGGTCAAATTGGATTATCAGAAATGCCAAATCGAGCGAAGCACTGGTTCGGGCCCCCGGTTCAGACTAGGGCTGACTCCGAGTCCACGAATCCAAATCCAACACAAAACGATCACACTAATAATCATAAAACAAAAACAAATACAAGATAAATTAAATAAATATGCTGGAAAAATCAGAATACGTATCTACGTACGTATTCCAGGAACGGGGTGTTACATAATACATTCATTTAACATATATACATATATACATGTATACACATACACACACATAAACACCATATCCATGTATACATATTCAAACATCTATGTACTTGTATTATGAAAGTATAACTATATCCATATACTGCATTATGTGTATATGATCATACATAAAATTACCGAATTTTTATTCCACTACGAATTTTCCCAAAAAGTTTTTTTGAAATTTGTTTTCACTCAAAAGTAATTAATTAAAATTTTCAATTATTCTTAAAAATCTCATAAATCATGATTAGAATATTAAATCAGGATTTAAAAAAATCGGGGTGTACACCAAGAGTTACAGATAAAAATCTGTCAAATAGCAGTCGACCCAAGAAACTAGGTGGTCGATCCAGCCTAGCGTACTTGCGCTAGAGGCGGACGCATGTCGACCCATCGATCGATCCGGCCTCGACAAACGTGCACTGGGCAGAAGAATGACCATCCTGGCAGTCGATCCAGCTCAGTAGAAAAGTGTATGGAGCGGATGATCGATCGTCCAGGCGGTCGATCCGTGACCAACCTGATACTTGGGCTGCAAATTCTGTCAAAAAGAGAACGACCCAACATTTCTGCCAGTCGATCTGAGCTAGTGCAGAATTGCGTCACTATATGAAATTGAATGTGCAACATCAATTGGTTCGATCGCAATGTTCTCACGGTAGATCCAAGTGATCCTTAAAAATGAAAATTTATTTTAAATGTCTCTTAAAATTGTGAAAAATTTGTAAAAAATATATAAACGCAATGTAAAGTCCCAAAATAATATTTTGAATAATATATAAAATATTGGGTAGATTTTCAAATTTATGAGTAAAATACACTTGAATTGAAAATGAAAATGAAATCACAAGTGTGCAAATGCAATTTAGTGCCAAGAAACTATCTTGCGTTAACTTTTCTTACCTCACATGATATTTCTTAAGTGGATATGGCAGTTTTTTCGCTCAAGACTCTTGCTTCAAAAGATTTTGCATTTGTTGGCTCTTTTCTTCTAGCGTCACTTCGGGAGTTCTTGCAAAATTGAATTGCTTTAGTTTTGGGGCTAGAATAGTTCCACCACCTCCTTTATTGATATAACAATTTGGATGTTGTTCCAATAAACCTCCATCTACATGTTTTGACCTAGATCAATACACATAAACACTAGAAGGAGTTTTAGTATCAAATGTAGCTTAATAAGTAGCCATTATCAAAATAATACAACAGGGTTAACAATAACAACAATTTTTTGAAAAGTTCAGTTAAGATTTTATGTTTCCTCTTCATTACTAAAAGACATATTTTCTTAATATCCTCTTAAACTTTCTGAGTTTTCACAGAAAGCCCCCTAAAATTTGAAATTTTAAAATACCCCTATCAACTATCTTCAATATTTCTAGAAAACCCCCTCCGTTAACCTTCCGTTTGGGTCATGATGACGTGACTTTCACTTGTCTATTTTATGACGAAATTACCATTAGTTCATCACGTGTCTTGCACGTATTTTTCATGTCAGGGAAAGGGCAAGAAAGTAATTTCCAACTCAACATTAACACTTTTAAGGGTTAAAACTCTGAAACAAATAGTTGAGGGGGATATTTTGAAAATTTGAAAGTTAAGAGGAGTCTCTTGAGAAAACAAAAAAAGTTAAGTGGGTGTTAAGAAAATAAGCCTTAATAAAATTACAATGTGAATGTAATAAAGATATTCGGTTTATTGACTATCTTGCTCTTCTAGTTACATGATAAAAACTACATCATTTTTCTTACCTTTTACTCCCAAATCTTTTAAGCTACAAAAAATCACAAACATTTGTAAGATATTAATAGAAAAGATATTCTAATTTAATTTTTCTCTTACATCTTGACTGAGTCTCTCTCCATTATTTGGCTCTCTTACATTGCTTTCATGCAGTCTCCGTTCCTTGTTTATTGTTTCACCATAGATTCATGATCTCTAATTCTTTCCCTCATGAAGTCACTTTTCTTGAATTCTTCTTAACTCATCTAATATTTTGAGAAGCATAACTCAGTTAATTCAATGGAGAAGTATAATTAATTGAAAGCATAACTCATCGTTGAATTTTTTATAAGAAATTTTTTTGTGGGGCCAGAATGCTCATAAATTCAGTCGATTTCCATTCAAATTGGATGAAAATCTGCAACTGTACAGAATGTGGGCCCGCTGCCTGAGAATACGGGGGCTCACATTAATTTTTGAGTTGTAATAATTTGGTAACCAAACTCGTTTTAAATTTCTGATATAAATTCTAGTTCAAATTAATTTTTTTCCTTTTAAACTTAATGTTCAATTTTTTCTTTTCCTCCCCCCTCGCCGACATGACGCCACGTCACTTGTCAATAGTAGCTTGACGGCTCCAGAATTCCATAGATCCAAAGTGAATCCCCGATCCAACAGCCACGATGTCATTGTGGCAGATCAAATCCGAACCGTCCAAACGTGAGCACACCTGTATCTCGATTCGCCGTTGGTTATATTTCAATCATGACTTATATAATTATTAATGAAAGAAGCAATTCCAACGGCTAGGATCACACGCTGATGCTATTAATTAAACCATAAAATAAATCAACTTATTTAAGATTTTTATTCTTTCTGAGGGCGAGTAATTCGGACGAAATCTGCTCAGCGCTTGAGTCCACGGTCCAAGCACACCCACAGAGCCTGCCGCTTTCACCAAACCTGTGGGGCCCACAGGACCCCGCGGCGGACGCGTCCTTTCTGCCTGCTGGTCGAAAAAGTGGTCGCACTGTGGGTCTCTGAGCAAGTAACCGTGGTTAATTGGGAGCTGTATATAAAAGGGGGAGGCTTTTTGACAGAGGAGAGAGACGACGAAGGCAGCAAGCGGAGGCGGAGAAGGAAACGGGGAGAGAGATTCTAATTTTCTTCTGCCTTCTTCCTCTTCTTCCTAAAATCGCGTCCAAGTTCATCGCCCCCTCATAAACCCCAACCCTAATTCGTCGCCCAAATCTGGTTCCCCGAGGCGTCGCGCCCTTTTCCCCTTGGCGAATCGGTGATCTCGGGCACTGGGCGATTCTGCCTCCACCGCCGATTTCGCGGCGCCGATTGGCCGGCTATGGGATTGGAATCGTCTGGAGAGGTTCAGAACCGGCATTTCAAGTAGAAGGAAGTTGGATTCTGTGGTAAGATTCGTGCGGATTGGTGATCGGATGGTGGAGGGGGGTTGATCTTGGGGTGGAATTTAGATGGAGGAGGGTGGGAATATAAAGGGCGATGGTGGATCTCGTTCGTGTGACGGTAAGGGAGCAACATGGGCTTCTTTTGGCGGGGCGTTTCGGCCGTATACACCGACGATGTCGCAGTCTTCGGCGGCGACTGATTCTTCTAAATCAAGCAGCTTGAGAGTTATTGTGAGGAGACCGGTAAGCTCTCTGCTTCTTTGTTAATTAATTTGTTGGGGAAGTAAAAAGAAGTTTTTGTTTGCATATCATCCGTCTATTTTACTCCTAAAAGTGTGAATTTTTTGCTGTTTGTATGCAATTGAGGTTATTTGCTTCATCTGGGCGTTGTATTCGTGGTAAAGTTTGTATTATTTTGCTTTGAATGCATAAAAAAAGATGCTTGAACCAAATAACAGTGCATCCAATAGCTCTATTAGCGGATGATGCTGAATGCAAGATCACCCAATGAGTTGGGAGCAGATAATTAAGTTATGGTCTCAAGAAGAGTGAATGACTTGGAGTGGGTAATCTGAAAAAGCAAAGATACTAGTATACCGCGAAGCGATGGAAACCTGACCGAATTCCACAGGCAATGAAGAGGAAAGGATGAGAGTTGGGTGGGGGGGGGGGGTGGGGGTGGGAAGAGAGAGGAGTGTTGCTGCTTCGGCTCTCTCTCTCTCTCTCTCTCTCTCTCTCTGGACGGACGGACGGACGGACAAAGTTTGTGAAAGAGTCACGGGAGTAAAACTTCCTTTCGGTCGGTTTTGATTAAAATTTTAACTTTTGATGCAAAATTGCATTCCTTGTTGCAGTCAATTTGTATGGGTAGCATTCCTTGTTGCAGTCAATTTGTATGGATATAAAGGTTTAAGACCTTTTAATGATAACCTTGAAGGTTTTAGAATTATCAGATGGCAGGCTTAAGTCTTAAGACTCTTTTATGTGTGGGGATTGAGTAGTCAGTAAATCGAATAGGTACAGAGAAGCATCGATTTGGCAAATATCATTCATGGTTATGAGACAGCTGCAAGAAAGCTATGAAGGCAAAGTGTGAACAGACTCAACAGAGATTTTAATAATGAAGAAAAGAACTGGTTTGACATTCACACCGATCTATATTGCTCATATAATACTTGCATTACACATATTGTTCCTCACTGAGCATTAGGAAATAGGATTTTAGTTTGGTTTTTCTTCTGCAGAAACATGCATAGGCATGGTCGTTATACATTATTCTCTTAGGAGCTTACCTATTTAGAGGACTTACTAAAGCATTTTATGCTTTATAAACAGACACGGATGTGCCCCGGCCCACACAGAAACACACGCACACAACACACATGTGCGTATTTACAATCATGTGCACTGGTTCTTTCCATAGACACAGCTTGGGCTCGGAACTTGAACCAGAACTTGTTGATCTCTAATCCTCATGACTGGCATCCTCATGCATGTGTGAGGAGTGTAGGGTGCCAATCTAATGCTCTGCCGATCTCGAAACTGCTCAGAATCTAAATGAGAATTTCAAATTTTATGCAGATAAACTTATTATTTTCTGTGTGCTTATCATCCATGACTCAACCATTATCTCTGACGTTAGATTAATAGATATTGTGAAATGCACGGCATGTATTGTTGGAAGGCAACTGCTTCGGTTCTTGAAATACTGAGGAAATATCGCTAGTAGATTTGGATTCTCATCAGAGAAATGTGGGGTGGGGGATGAGCCCTAGTCCAAGCCACTGTACAGGGACGGTGTCAGGTTTTCCAACATCTCCAAGAAGGAAGAGGGGAAATCTTACATCTCATGCTCATATGTACCTGCAAATCTCCTGTATTTTATTTTCTATTGTGATATAGCAATAAAAGAAACAACGTAAACTGTAACATTAGAAGCAAATGATGCACAAATTGAGAACTCTTTCAGATCATTCCTGCATAAAAACAGACAGTGTTTTAGCTACACAGTTATTTGTCTAGATATATTACGTTTAGCATGGTAGTGTTATATTAATCAGTGGCACATCATGCGCTATTTGTACAGTTGTTTGTTACTATTATTGTGCTTGTATAGTTTAAGCGGTGCAAGTTGAAGCTGTATGACATACATGTATGCTTTTCTGCTTTTTATATCTCTATTTATCTGAAACTGGATTTAGAAGCTTTGACAGAAAAGCTCGACTCACCCATGCTGCTGAATACTGTTTATATTATATTTCAGAAATACAATTGCATGTCAGTTCATGATAGTCAAGGAGTTCATTATGAAACTGATACTTGCTCAATTAGGTCATCCTGATGCCATATAATCTGAAATGAGCTTGGGTTTCAATTTTTACCTTAGTTTTATTGTGTTGAATCTGCTAAGTGCTGTCTTGCCGTTATATTATGAACTAATGGACTGGTTATGCATGCAGCTGGTGGCAAGAGTGACCAAAGACATAGTTGAAACATTCCAATTATGTAACCCAAATTTTAAGTATTCAGAGGTGCTGAATCCAAAGCGGTTCCTAACTAATCCGTCAATTGGAGAATTTAATGATGGAAATGACAATGCAAATTCAGATCTGATCTTGCACGTGAACTCTGTGCTGGTCAATTCAACTACAAATCGAAGGTTTGCTTTGATAGTGAGCAGTTAAGATTCTGTGTTCTGTTTCCGTTTCATCCTTGTTTCTTTTGTGCACGATTGTCTGCATGTAGAAAACATGCTGCATGTTGAAATGCACACGCTTTGTAGAACTTGGTTAGGTTATCTTTCCTCTGTTCACTTGTTATCTTGCAGCTCTTTGTAAATGCAATTGAGAGCTGATTTATGGTCTGTCAAAATAAACGAAGAGAAGTTATATTGTGTATTGAGTAGGACAATTATTATGATTTTAAATATTTTGTTTAGGATAAAGTATGTTCGTTCTTGTACCATCCTTGGTCTATAAAGTGGATAATGCAGTGCATTGAATAACACAATAGAAGCTATATGTAGCTAACAGGATGTCAATGAAAACTGAATTGCATAATGACAGAAGTCAAGAGAAAAAAAGAGAGGACAAGAGTGTAGACAAGGTAGGTGCATAAGTGCAACAGTTAACCATAAGAGTTAAATCCGGAAGATGCAATGCCCTAATTAGCAAGAGGATCAGGCAAAACCACTATTGGAAAGAAGAAGAAGAAGAAGAAGAAGAAACTGCTTAAGCTCTCTGCTAGTCTATGTTGCATGGACACAACAATGTTGAAATGGACATGACACGTGGACATGTGACAAATTCTTAAAAATACACACGATACATGTGTCCGATACATCAGACACAAACATGTTTTTGACACGACACGACCATGATAGTAGTTTTGACACGACACGACTCCATGATAGTAGTGTCCGTGCTACATAGCTGCGAGTGACGCAACTCTTCCTGCTTTATTTGAATTAATAAGAAGCGTGTTGGACACAAAACATTTTGGACACGACACGACTCCATGCTAGAAGTGTCTGTGCTACATAGTTGCTTGTGATCCAACTCTTCCTGCTTTATTTGAATTAATAAGATTCAGTGAGATTGGACAAGAGAAGCTACAAGTTGGTCCATAGCTGCGAATATTAACCCACAAGGGTTAAATCCATAGAAATCAGGCCCATAATTACTGAGATCTCAGGAGTTGGTGAATCCACTATTGGATTGGGGGCGGCGGGGGGGGGGGGGGGGGGGGGGGCTTAAGCTCTCTGCCAGTGATCCAAATCTTCCTGCTTTTTTTTGGCTTTAAGAAATTGGATTGGTACTTATAGCTCTCGTTAGTAAGGGTACAACTTTGCTTCAGTCCAGGCATCAATGGCTAGTTTTAAATTGCTCCTGTTTGATTCATCCGAGATTATCTTTTTTCAGAACAGCCGAGTTTGGTTCTGGTTGGGAGTTGGTTTTCAGCAATCAATTGATGAACAAATCTTTACAGTATTAGTTCCTAATGCCATGAGCAATTTTGTTTCTCATGGACACGTACAAGTATTAGACAAAGGAATCAAAACGATGGGAGTGGCCAAATGAATTTTTTCCCCATGTTTTAAAATAAACTGCTCACAATATAAGTAGTTTAAAAGGAAATGATATACCAACTGTAGCTATTATAATAGGATTAGTTTCATAAGACAACCTTGTAGGACAATCAAAGGGGTGTTGCACGACTTTATTAGTACTGGTATGCAGGTTCTTAACCAAATATGATCAAGTCAACATCGTTTTGATAGCTTGTATTGTTTTATTAGATAATTTTACTGTGATAGGTTGAAGTGATTTATTTTCATTTCTGTTTTTGCCCCTTGCATTTTCTCATTCTTTCCCTTTCTTATATGTACATCCTTCTTATCTGTCTTTAGTCCCCTTTTCTTGTTTGCTCTCTTTCATCTCTCTAAATCTCTTCCATTTTACTTTTGTCAGCTCAAACACTCAAGGAAGTGCCCCACGCATGTGGATGCACTTCTTGTGCACACTCTTGTGTGTGTGAACTGTGAAGCTTGGAATTCTGGGGGATGTCCCCAGATCATGGGTTATATTAGCATATAGTTATAACATTCAGCTGGTCACACTTGAATGAAGCGGTCCGGATCTGTTGTTATCATCATTATGTGCTGAATGCTGGTTGTTCAAGTTCTGGAGACTTGTTGGCTTGGAGTTTGTAGTTTGTTTATAGGTTCGGTTAAAACGCATGTGGATGCACTTCTTGTGTCGTGTGTGAACTGTGAAGCTTGGAATGCTGGGGAAGGGGTTATATTAGCATATAGTTATAACATTCAGCTGGTCACAATTGCATGAAGTGGTCCGGATTTGTTGTAGTCATCATTATGTGTTGAATGCTGGTTGTTCTATTTCTGGAAACTTGTTGGCTTGGAGTTTGTAGTTTGTTTATAGGTTTGGTTAAAATGCACCTTGTTTGGAATTTTATGGGTTCTCGCCCCAAGGGTTTGCACACACGCCAAATTAAATGGGCCAAGAAGAGATGCATGGGCCACATGGCCTATTTACTTTGCCGTGCAGTTGGCACAATATGGTCACTTGGTATGTTATTCATGCATGGGGTTTTGACTAGATTATAGTTGCATATGGTCTAAAACTCAAGATAACTGGGTATTGGGCTCCACAGATCAAATTTAGTAGCATAGCTGCATAGTGAACACTATCTTCAGTTCACTTAAATATAAAATGTTCAGTTACACATGGCTCGGCATGCAGTCAAGTGGCCGATCCTGTTAGAGGGGTTTTCAACTACAGCAATGTATAAATTGATTTTAGGTTAAAAACCAGTTGACAGCAGCTGTCAATAATAGTTAAGTTTATTTTTGTAGCCAAGGGGTAAAGGTAAATCCATAGGATTAGTATTGATTTTCTTGGAAGTCAAGTTTGTTTACTTATAAAGACTCGAAAGCAATGTTGATCATATTGATTTGATGATTCCGAATATTGTTACACTTGCATAAACTACTCAACTTCTGTTGTACATCTTGGAGCTTCATTTGTCAACCAAATTTGTTTTGGTATTAAGAATTATTGAAATAAGAGTTGTATTCAATATATATATATATATATATATATATATATATATATATATATATATATATATATATTGATTTCCATGTTACGCTGTCGATTCTTTGTTTATAGTACTTATTTCTTGTATTGAAATTTCTAAATTAGCTTGAATAGTGTCGTAATTTTAACTTTGACATATATGAAACCAAAGATGTTATAGTAGTTTTGGGACTATATATATCCTATATCATTGTCACGTATCATGTCCCATTCTCATGTCCGGTCTTGGCAAGTAGCAAGTGGCAACTATGTGTTGGATAGCTTTGCGTTTATATGAAGCTGTGTGAAACCAACATTCTCATCATCAAGTGTGGCATCCAACTTCTAGTTTTGTGATTAGTGTCAAGTCATAGGATTGGTTCAACACAGCTGCTTGGAACTGCATGGGCTCCCCCATATGGCTTAGGCATGGGTTGAGTTCAACCCAAGGAATGTCACGGTTAAGGTCAGTATGAGAAGGAGATGCATGACCACCACCTATGGTCTCACACCGCACATTCATTGTGGGTTTTTTATTAGATTGAAGTCGCATGGTTTCAAATCCAAGAGAAGTGGACATCAGGCTCCACAATCAATCAAATCAAGTTAATAGCATGGGCAATAGCTTGGTTCAGCTTAGAATTCAGACTCAGTTTCACATGGCTGGGTGTGCACGTGGGCCTGTCATTTTCAACCGTAGGAAGGCACAACACACAAGTATGATATTGGGGTAGAGATGTGTGAATGACTGTGGTTAATATCTTCTATATTTGGTTAAATTTATTTTCATACCCTTGAGGGATAAAGAAATTAGTTATATTTGGTTTGATTTTCTTCGGAGTCAAGTTTATTTCTGTCGAGACTTGAAAGCATCTCATATTCGCTTTTGGAGCTGGAATGAAATTTATTTTCTTGGTTTAGTCAATTGGCTTTGATTTATTCACTTTGCCATTTGATTTCTATATTGAAATTCCCTGCATGAAAGTTATTTTCTATGTTGTAGTAACCTTCCTCTCCCTTTTCCATTCTGTGACATCCATGTTTAAATCTGATTCCTCAGGGATGATTTTTCACCCCTATTCCTCACAAGCACCATACTAATGCAGTTCTTTCTAATCAGTGTGCTCGTCCTCTCCAACTTCCTCCCCAAGATTGAGAAAAATTATTTAGGTGTTCTTTAGTCTCATTGTAAAAGTGTATGAGATGATCCAGGAATATGCAAAGTGGGGGTTACTAGTTCGAATGATTAATTAAAAGTAAATAAACGACATCAAAGTGTGTTCTTTTGAGACTAAGCACCATGACACCTCTTCCATAATTCAGACCCCCTATCGTTATCTACCAAGCACCACTCATGATATTAGAACATGTGTTTGTTATGATTTAATTGAATTTAAGTATATTTAATGAATAAAGTTGCAGGGAAGTATAAATCAATTTACTTCAATTAATTTTATTTTTTTGCTAGGTATTTTGTTAAAGATCTCCTCGGGCAAGGGACATTCGGACAAGTTGCCAAGTGCTGGGATCCAGAAAGAGACAGTTATGTGGCTGTTAAGGTTATAAAAAATCAAACTGCTTATTACCGCCAGGCGCTGGTTGAAGTTTCTATATTGACCATGGTAAATGAATTGTGGGAATCACTACCTATCACTGAAGTTTGTAATGATGGAATTTGCATGTGGTGTAATTCTATTTGCTGTTTTGCAGCTGAATCAGAAGCTTTCTCATGATGAAAAACGCCACATTGTTCGCATTCTTGATTATTTTATGTATCAACGCCATTTATGTATATCGTTTGAGATGCTTGGATCAAATCTGTAAGCTAGATTTTGCGACTGTCACATACTGATTTAGCATTCACAATTTGAAGTCAGTTCAAGTTATGCTTAATAACAATGCTTCTTTGTTATCTAGGTATGAGCTAATTAAAATGAATCAGTATAGAGGATTTCCTCTGAGCATTGTCCAAGTTTTCTCAAAACAGGTTATACATATACTCAGTTTCAATGTAGATTTTTTTATTGTGATGCTCATTGATCTTACCCTGTTCTGTTTATTATAATGTTCATAGATCTTGCATGCATTGGTTGTCATAAAAGAGGCTGGCATTATACATTGTGATTTGAAGCCAGAAAATATACTTCTATCTACAAGGTGAACTACCCAGTGTCAACACTTATACATGTTATGTGGAATTGTTTTTCCAATCATTAAACTTTAGCATCTTGAATTTCACAGTGCAAAGCCGGAAATAAAAGTTATTGATTTTGGATCAGCCTGCATGGAGGGTCGCACAGTATACTCATACATTCAGGTCTTCTTGTATATCCCATTTGTCTTGTAAATTGTGTTACTAGTTACCTGTTCTTGCTATCTCAGACGCTTAATCACTTGCTATTGCAGAGTCGGTACTACAGATCCCGGAAGTACTGCTTGGTTATCCGTATCCTTGCTGAATGCTATATTATATTGAACATTCTTCTGTATTATTTTTACTCTTGTTTCTACAATCTATCTGAATTATGTGCCTGTTAATGTCATACATACGAACTAAGTTGCTTATTTTGCATGCTGATGTACTTTCATGGATCTTGTTGGTCTGATTCATGCTCAAATATCATAATCATTCCCCAACTTAAGTTGCTGAACTTTGGTTGTTATATTCATAATATGCTGCCAATTGTGAGTTTTAGTTTGGAGCTTATCAAATTACCAGATATACAACTGCTATTGATATGTGGTCGTTTGGGTGCATTGTTGCCGAGTTGTTCCTAGGCTTACCTTTATTTTCTGGAGCATCAGAATATGATCTCCTCAAGAGGATGATTGAGATACTTGGGTACGCCAATTTCCAAGCTTCCTTCAAAATATCCATATCTTACCTGCAGCATTGTTCTTATTGCTGCAGTAATTTCTGAATTGCAAGGTTAATACTGAAAGCTGTTGTTTCTATCACAATCTACAGGAGTGCAATGATCAGGATAAACTATGATACACATTTCATGATAATCTCTAAATTTCCATTTGAAGCATATTTTAAACCAGTTAACAATGTACATCAATTCTTCTTGATAGCCTGATCCTTCCCATTATGAGGACCTGTTTACAGAACACAGGTGGAATTGCTGTTCCTGGAGTGTAGTTAGGGATTAATTATTTAAACTATGTTTGTGTTTTTCAGTGAAAGTGAATTCAGCACCATAATTTTATGCATAAATAAAAGTTGGCACTAATGATAAATGACCATTCTCATGGATAAATGCCTTCCCATAAAAATTGTGAAGGCTGCAAGCTGGAGAAACTATGTATAGGGTACATCTAGTGGCAGTTTGAAGGGGCACATCTTCATAGCATGGCAGTCAAAGTGAGTTTCATGCATCGTTCAGGCATCTCATAATAGGGTTCTGAGCACCTCAAGTAGCCACTGAAATAGGCCTCTTGAGTTCCTCAAGAAGCCCATTTCTTCCCTGTTACCCTAAGTTTACCTGGAAACATGGCCTCATAAAATCTAAGATTCTGACTTTGTTTGATGCTATGAATATGTTTGCCTTTCCTTGAGGTTCCCAAACCCCAAAATATTTTGGTACATGCAAGGTGAGGTTTGAAGTTTAATTTCCCAATTTCCTGTCTCAGCTTGACACTTCTATTCTCCAAAGTTTGAAGGGCTTTACCTTTATCAACCCCTCACCAACCCCCAAATAAAATAAAATAAAATAAAATAAAATAAAATAAAACCGCGCACCAACATTCAACTGAAGAAAGATAAGTGATTCTTACCTTGTCATCACACTGCTAATTGACTAATAATGAAGAGGAACAAACATGACTATTTGTTACTGATATGACCGAGGGTTTCTGAAGCGCTGGAGATGCATGGTTTGTTTGTTCAATGATGTACCCACCCGCATTCAACTGAAGAAAGATTAAGTGATCCTTACCTTGTCATCACACTGTCAATTGACTAAGACTGAAGAGGAACAATCATTGCTATTTGTGACTGATATGCTGAGGGTTTCTGGAGCCCTGGAGATGCATGGTTGGTTTGTTCAATGATGTAAGATAGAGCTTACCTTCTTGCTTTCTTGACGCCAGTCTGTGTTACATTTCTCCTCTGTTCCTAAAACATCTTGTGTTTTGACTCAATGTTCAGCTTGGATTTGGTCAACAAACAATCCAAGCTTAAGCTTAAAGTTGTGCTCAAAATTGCAAATGAGCGGGAAGCTAAAGCTTGGTCTCTTTGTCATGTTCAGCTCAATAAGCTTGATATAAGTTACATTTCATATTATTTTCTTCGAACTAAATATTTTTTATACCTACTAATCATTTATATCTGATACAAACATGTACATCAATAGTTCCTAATATAAAAAAAATACAGCAGTAGTTCCTAAGATAGAAATATTTTCAATTTAATTGTTCATGTGATGCTTTTAGTATTATTTCTTTATATAAGGAAGATGTTCTTTATGTACTACCTGCATCAAATACTGCCTGCATCAAATATTTATGCACCAGCTCTAGTTACTCCCAGTTACACTCTGTATTTATTGTACATCCACTACCCACATTGTGAAAGCAATTAATTCTGAAGTTCCAAAATAAAATAGCTGTTAGCAAACAGTTTGAGCTCTGTTCTAGATTACAGGAGCCATACATGAGTCTGAGATTATGCTCAAAATTGTAAATGGTCTCAGATTGAAATATCTAAGTGTTAAAAGTTTTAGTTCAATTTGAACATGCCAGGCTTGATCAAGCTTGGCTCATTTATACCCACATTCTTCTAGCACGTTATTTCTTTGTGAATATTTTAGTATAAAGAAGGTAAAGTTGGATAAGTTTGTGAATTATTTGACTGACCCTATGCAAATCCTTCAGTCTGTCCTTTTGTAATAACTACTTTTTGTTTTTTTTTCTTTCTTTCTTTCTTTCATTTTTTGCAGATCCAATAACCTCAAATCATGTTGTCTTAATTGTTGATAGTTTTCTATGCTTTCAATACTTTGTAGTGGTCAACCCCCCGATGATCTTCTTAGAGACGCAAAAGACACAGAGAAGTTCTTTAAGCATGTGGCAAGTATTTACCGCTTGGAGGATGGCGAGGTCCGCAAGGGAGTTGCCAGTGCTTACCGAATTTTAACTGAAGAAGAGTATGAAGCTGTGAGTTTTGCACTGTTCCGATAAATGCATTACTGTTATGCATTCTTTAAGCCTTATCTTTATTGTGGTTTCTAAATTTTATTCAGAGGGTATCTAAAAAACCAGTAATTGGAAAGCGCTACTTCAGTCAGGTTAAGCTTGAGGATATCATTGCAAGTTATCCTTACAGGAAAAATCTATCTGAAGAAGAAATTTCCAAAGGTTAGTCCGATGCTTTAGTTTTATGCTACTGAAAATGTGTGACCTCATTTTTTTAGTTCATTGTTTCTAGAGGTATATTGCTAGTTGTCTCTGGTATAGCTAAATGAATTTCCATAATGATGATCATACAGAAACTGTTTCTCGCTTAGCCCTTGTTGATTTTCTGAGGGGTCTTGTTGAGTTTGATCCAGGAAAACGGTGGTCACCTTTGCAGGTTGTTACATTACCTGGTTTATTGTTGGTGTCGTATGGAATTAGACTAACTCATCAACCCTTGTTTGACAAAGCATTTTCATGTTGAGATACTGTTTTCCAGGCTTCACGTCATCCATTTGTCACAGGAGAACCATTTATGTGCCCTTATAAGCCTCTTCCAGAAACTCCTCAAATTGTAAGTATGCAATTTTTTACGTTACTTTATTTTGCAATAATATGGTTTTTGTTGCATCTATATTAAAGTACATTGCCAAACATCTGATGAACCAATGATTAAATTGTCAAGTGTAAAATGGTACCTCAGTACTTAATTATTGTTGCTGTTTTGATCTGTTTAAAGACTGTTGCGGGATGAGTGGGTGCATCCTCTGCTTTCTAACAGAGAAAGAGTTGGTATAGTTTTATGTGTGCATAGTGCATGCACCAAAAAGTACATTAATGTTGTATATGGGGAGCTTCTTGCTGCTTGCACTATTTATCAGAATATGAGCTTGGTTTAATCTGATACCAAAAGCGACATTTCTGTATTTGTAGCCCGTCATGCATGCTGTCACTGTTGATCACAATCCAGGGGGTGGACATTGGCTTGCTGCTGGCCTATCACCTCAGGTAGATGTCTAGGCTTCATATCGTTTGTGAAGTTGCAATCTTATGTATCTTTCTGCAAGTGTGTATCAGCATGTGTTTTGGTTCAATTTCTTCCTTTTGACAATTTGAGGATTTTTCAACTATTTCAGGTTCCAAGTTTGAACAGATGTCTTCCACATAATAGTCCTCATTTTCATGTGGTACCGTTGTCTCATGGTAGTAGTTTTGGCAGCCACGGAAGTCACGGTAGCTATAATGATAATACTGGCCTTGGGAGTAGTTATGGAAGCTATGGCGATGTTAATAGTATGTATTCATATTTCTCACCAGTAGGTCCTTGTGGAATGAACATACAAGCACAAGTTGGAGGACCATTCCTTGGTGCTAGTCCAGATGCTAGGTGTAGACCTCGCATATCCCATGGAAATGGATTCGGTGTGAGTCCTACTAGAAGTTTTGGACCGATGTCCTTGGGGGCCAGTCCCTCGCAATTTACTCCTCCTAGCTCTCAAATGCAGATATCAACTGTTTCTCCTGGGAAATATGGTCCTACTTCTCCTGCAAGGGGCGGTGTCCACGGTTCTCCATTGGGCAAAGCAGCTGCAGTTGGTCAATACAACCGAAGAAGAAGTCGGGCCTATCCTGGAACTTCTATGCAACCTCATGAAAATGTATCTCAGCACTGGCAGGGACATCATGGTGATGGCATCAGCTGTCACTCTGATGCGCTTTCTCGAGGACATTTTGGTTCGCCTCGCAGTACCCTTTCAGCTTCCAATCATTCTAATTGGAGACAACAAATGGGACCATCTTCAAGTAATCAAGCTTTTCCCGCATCCAATGCATTTAATACCAATGCAGTCCCATCCCATTCTACAGAAGTTTCCAGTGATAGACTTGAAAGCAATTCATCAGTTCCTGATCCTGCTGATTGGGATCCTAATTATAGGTAATATTCAAGACTGATCTATCTCTGTGCTGGCTAATATTTGCTGCAAGTTATGAGATGAGAAATCCAAAATATTGTGACTTCTTATGTGTGAGTACTTCACACATTTTTGCTTTTTTTTTTTTTGCTGTTATGAAAAATGTGTATTAATAACACGGAAGAGCTCATTTTGCACCTTGACCCAGAGTAAAAGAGATGAGAAGAAGCCTGATTTTGTTACAAACTAGGCACTATAATTGCTGCACCACAGAAATTACAGTCACTAATCATAATGAAATTACTCTAACAACCTTAGTTATCTTTGGTCACCATGTATCATGCCTTGTATGGATTGTAGTATATATGATCATTGCTATTACTTTTTCAGCGATGAACTGCTTTTACAAGAGGATAATTCTGAAGTTAGTTCCTTGGCCTCGGGAGTAACTAACAATATGCGCCTTGGTAATGCAACTGATGCTTTGTCATCGAGTGAAGCTGGAACTTCTAGTCAGGGTCTTAATCAAGCTCGCGTAAGCTCAAATTTTGTCTTAACAAATCAAAGGTATGTGCTTTTTCTTAATTAGTTGCTACTGGGCAGTGATGTATTCCCACTCAGCTAAAACTGATGAGCATAGGGCTTTAGATTGATTCCTATTGATGTTAACAATTGTTGACTGAGATGTTTTTCTACCTGGACTTTCAACATGGTTGAACCATCTCTTAGATTTCTTGAAGTAACTGAATTTGTTTTTACCTATACAATTTTAAAAACCTTTTTTTCCTCTTACATGCGCGCACAAAAAAAAAAAACCTCTGTCACAGTTGCAGAGGTGTCTTATATATTGCTTTCACAAAATTGATGATTGACTGGTAGTTCCTGTGCGCATCCCAAGCCAACCATACATGGTTTTGCCTGTTTTCTTGCCTATTTCCATGTGTAATTCAAAAACTTGCCATGCACGTACAAGTTCTTTATGTAAATCCATCGAATCTTTCTAGTTAGATGTTTTTGTTCTGTCTGCTTCCCTCACTATTCTTTCCGCCACTTACAAGATCTTATTCTCTTCTATATTCTATCTTTTTGACTACAGAACAGATGGACTGTTCCAGGCGTATCCACTTGCTGAAAATGGCCCCCATTTTGCACATGATGTGCATGCTGGTTATAGTCGGCTACCTCCTTTTCCACAAAACTCTCCAAGTCGCTTTGGGCAACAATCTTCTCATCATCACAATCAACATTCAACTTATGCGCGTGGTGAGCGGATACCTCACAAAGGTCAGCCAGCTCGCAGTAACTTTCCTATGGCAGATTCAAATTCGGCTGCCCATACAATGTTTGGCAGTGGCATGTCATGGGGTAATTTCCAAAGCAAAGCCAAATTACCTAATCATGGATAAAATATACTTTTTCTCATCTCTGACTGATTTTAATGCACCTTTACTTTGTAATATGAGAAAATCTTCTAACTGAGATCCGAGTTACTTTATTTAGCATCCGAGTGTCTAGGAGCAATTGGTCTACCTGAGCAGTTATAGAAAATAACAGCTGCCATTCTTTACTTATGTTGCCGAAAATACATTATTACCTTTTCTGTTAGTATGTTTTCTAAAAAAAATTGTAATCAACATACTTATATGTACGATATGATTTCTGTTTGTTTTAGCTAAATATTTCTTAATTGAATTTGCTTGTTATCAAGATTTCAACAATCTTTTACAAATTGCTGGTGCATGTATACATGACAAATAATTAAAAGGAATTGATAGTTCTTGTTTTTGAAGACTACGTGTATGGTGACATTGTATAAGAGTGAAACTAGGGTGCCAATCAAGAATAACAATGCTTTCATACTGAGTACTCATTTCTCCTTCGCTTAGCTATGGATGAGAACTTGTTGGATACTAGTTAGGTTAATTAGAAAAAGTTGATGTTATTTACTCAATAAAAATTTATAATGTGCTAGTGTAATTCTATGTTGCACGGACATGGCCACTCCTATACGGACACGACACATTGATCGCGACAAATTCTTCAAATACATGCTACATGTGTGTCGGACACGTTTTGGGAAACAACACAACTCCATGATAGGAGTGTCTGTGCTACACTAATGTCTTTATTTGTTACTAATTCTTATGTTTGAATTTTGGTTACAAGAACAACAATAACAAAAACAAAAAAGCCTTTATTCCAAATTTGTGGGGTCGGCTACATGAACCCTTTTCTTCCATTCAACTCTCTTACGAGCCATCTCCATAGTAACATGAAGCATTAACATATCCTTCTTAATTATCTACATCCAAGTTTTAGGCCTCGCTCTATTCATTGTCCATTAACCATCATCTATCAATTTTTCTATTTACACATTTATGTTGGCCCAAAGACCCATTACTTTAGTTTTGATGATGATTAACTCATGTACTTATAATACTAATGATCTTGTGATGTTTAAGTTTACATGTTTAATCAAGATCTTAGTTTAGTGTTTAGCTTCTTTAAAAGACTCAACGTCACGTTTTGAAGTTAATATGAGTTGATTCAAGAGCTCAAACACGAATGACACATCAAGTACTCGAAGAGGAGTTTAGCTTAACAAGAATTATGTTTAGATCGAGTTAAGATAAAAGAGGAAGATCATATCAAGAAGAAGACTCATATTTGTAAGGTTGTTTAGATTCTTTGTAAAGTTTAGGTGAGATTTGATTGCTCAAGTTCACACACACAAAAGTTTTATATATTAGTTTGATGAGTTTAATTGAAAATTAATTTGTGGTTTATGTTTTAGTTTTCAGATGTTTGGTTTTATATGATGAAATCTCAAAAAACAAGTTTTATTGGTTTATATTATATGTGTATTGGACTTGTCCTCACACATTAGAGCTTAATTGTATCGTTTAGAAACTTGTTTTTGTATTTTATACAAGTTTAGAAAAACTTATTTGCAAAAGTTTTAAGTTTGTAGTTTTGGAAAAAAATATTTTTAAATGATTTATATTTCAAAATGAATTTTAATATCTGAAAAAGAAGTTTAAATGTTTGTAATATGTGGATTCTTGATCACACATATTTGTGCTAAATAGTATTTAAAAGAACTTTTTGTGATGATTTTATAGAGATTTAATTTTTTTAAAATACTTTTAAAAATTAAATAAAAAAACAGTTTTTGGCCTAAGGTCAGTTGACCGGATGTGTCACAAGCTTTTTTGCTTGTGCACACGGTTGACCGATTGACAGAGAAAAAATTGCTTTCACGGGTCAGTCGACCGATGGCTGTGAGAACAAATTTGTTCTTACATCGGGCGGTCAACCGACTGACCCCAACGGTTAGTAAAATAGCTATTGGGCGATCGATCGACTGGCCCTAATGGCTAGTAAAATAGCCATTGGGCGGTCGACCGACAGGCTTGTGGTTCTGTTTGCCCCAACGGCTAGTTTTCTGTTGGGCTCTATAAAAGAGGTTTTAAGTTGGGTTTTTTCAACCAGTTTTCACAAGGCGCTTCAAGTATTTTTCTCTAGCAATCTTGTGATAGTTTTAGAGCTCCAATTCCATATCTAAAAAGAGTTTTCAAGAAAAGTTCCCTTGAGTTTTCCAAAAAAAATCTTGAGTTTTCAACTTTCAAATCTTTAGTTTTCTCACATAAGCTTGAGCAAATCTCGTCTATTTATTCTAGAGGAAACCTTGTAGTGAGATTTGTGTTTGTAGTTAAGAGTGATTGATCACACAAGTTGTTTTCCATTGTATTTTCAAGTGGTTGGAAGTTGTGGCCTCAGGAGTGCTTGCAGGCTCGTGTATTTGATTCTTGCGGAAACGAGTGAGGGACTTGCGGGTCTAAGAGTTCTTGAGGGAGCTTATAACTTTAGGTGATCTTGCGGGATCGCGCATAGTGGAAATCCTTCATCACGGTGAAGGCGGAGATGTACAACAAGTTGTTCGAACCTAGAAACAATTCTCCCGTGTTTGTGATTGCTTATCTCTCTCAGCTTAACTCTACTCACTCTTGTTTATATCTTGCCTGCTTCCTTTCTATTATATGCTTTATATAGTTTTATATGCTTGCACTTGTTTGAACCAAGAAAGCAATTAAGCACCTCAACTCTTATTAAAGAGGAATCTTGAGGAGTAGTTTTAGAACCCTTCATTGAGAGTTCGGCTTCACTTCTTAGTTATCATTTGTGTGTTAATTTTATTAGTTAAAGTTTTTAATTCTGCATTTTGATTAGCACATCACCTATTCAACCCCTCTCCCTTCTCTAGATGATTTCAATTTATTGGTCTGGCACACGCTCAAAGCCCAAACCATCCGAATTAGTTCTTATGTTTGAATTTTGGTTATGTGCACTTTAATCTTTTAGTTTTATTTTTCTTAGAATTTGTTCTAATAGGGATGTTATAAGTAGGTTTTTTGGTTTTATTGGTGGATTTTTTGGAGCGCTATGGCTGTTGGAAGGATTAACGAAGTGGGGATGAAAAGTGCCATAACCGCCCTTTCTCCATGGTGCTCCCATATGAACTGGGACAAGTTTTCTCTCTTTACGCACGCAACGAGAGCCTTCTTGAAACTTAATGGCAGGATTTAACAAATGGATTAAAAAGAAGGAAAAGTTATAGAACTGGAGAAGTCAAAAGTGGTGAAAATTTCACCCTTAAAGCAAGAATTAAAGTTTTGGCTGAATGCATGGTTTTGGCTGGGAAGGTAGAGTACCTCGACAAAAAATCGGTTTCAACCGAGTTGTCTATTCCGGCTTGGAAACAGATCTATCATTCCCCTAATTATACATGAAAAACATATTATTCAAATTTCTCATGCTGTCCTTAAAAAAAGTGTCTGGCATAATCTGAAACCCAAACCAGTCTACCTTTCTTACTAAAAATATGATGAACGTTCTCCTTTTCTTAGGGATTTAATGTGTGGTAGATCATGATTGATGGTTTAGATTCTTACCTAGACGTGCAAGTTATGCATTTTCCCCTGAAAGGCTTTTGGTTTGAGTCTTTGCTTTCTCCTTCCATTTTGATGATTTGGACAGTATTCTGTTTATCATTGTTGTGGACATGGTTAAGGTCAGCTATGAAGCAGTAATGAAGTTTCTGCTATAGGATGAGAACCATACACCAGAATCTGAAAATCATAATCTTCTGATGCAATGATATGTGTCTTGCATCATTTAAATCTGAATAATCCTTTACACTATCTCAAAGTTCCTGTAGGTCCTTTATCATCCTAGTTGCTAATGATGGTAGCATATAGTTATCACAAGATTACTGAGAATATTCTTCCATGTTCTCTTGCATAAAATATTCTTTGAAGTATAAGTTTGCTAAACTTATCTGATCCTGTTCTCCTGATCAAGCATTTTTGAAATATCCAATAGGAAGAACATGGGAAGTGCAGTAGGATGAGGAAAATGTAGTTACTTTACTTCCCCACCCACAAGTTAAGGGGGGATTTTTTTTTTTTTTTTTGGGGGGGGGGGGGGGGGGGGGGGGGGGGGGGGGGGGGGGGGGGGAAGAGGGATTTATATTTGTAAAGTACTGGAGATATCACAATTTCCAACCTTGATGTGTTGTAACTTGCAAATTTGTTTTTCATGAACCTGACGTGCAAGTTGTAGATATTTGCCACAGTCTATGTATAGGCATTATGATGATATCACGCTAGTGTTTATGCCTTAGTTTATTCTTGAGTCTAGTTGTTGCTTTTATTGTGTTTTTTAGTACCATATCAGTTATATTCAAGAAGTGCTCTTTTGTATATGCTTCAATACTTTCTTATTGGTAGACGATGATGAATTAAAACTTGAGTTAAAATTCATGAGCCTTGAGTTCTTGAGATTGTGGCGTGAAGTCGTGGTGTAAGGGTTGCGGGTGCAAGGGGTGCGAAGTCCAAATTTATCCTCTTTTTTTAAACCATAATTCTCTTTTTTTATTTCTTCTTCTCGAAACTCAATTTCTTTTGATTTGAAGGTGATTGCGATCCGTATTACGTCACATCAGTTCTCATTTTCCTTTCCGAAGTTAAATCTGGCAATCATAGTAGTACTGTTTCAGATTATATATATGGCTTATGATGCTTCATATTCTATATGCAGCTTTTCCTCCTCAGATCTCTTTCCTTGTGATATTGAATTTTTGAGTTCTGTTGCAGGACGAAGAGGTGGACATCCCATTGCGACCACTCTACCATCTTCACATGCAAGAAAGGACTATGGAAGGATGTCCTGAAGCAGAAGGCTCGCGAAGTAACCTTCACAGGGAGATCAAATTGATTGCTGGCAATGAAATTGTATTTTGAAGATGTCATTTGCCTTGCTTTTGCCATTTCAGATGATCCCTATTTGGGTTTTTGTGCATTGTGCTTCATGATTATATGGCTATGATTATGGCATGAAGACACTATTATTTATGTGATCTTGGGTCTTTCTCGTTATTAATCCCTGAAGGTGCTTCCATATATTTAATTATTTACATGTGATATTGGATCTCTCTCGTTGTCAAGCCCTGAACTGGCTTATTTATAGTATATACGTTCAATTATTTACACTACATTCTGGCAGCAAATTTGTTGTCAAAACTTTTTCTTTGATGTGCTTTGACAGCTTTTCTAAAGGTTTATCATGCAGGAAAAGTAAAAGAAGGGACCATTTCGTGGTTGGGGCTCTCCGCTAAAATCATTCATCGAGGTAGCATGATCTGCCTTTTATTTAATCAAACTTATAGGATGAGAGTTTTCTGAGAGGATTTTACATTGGTACTGTAATCATTCTTAGTTTCAGAAATTGAACGTTTGACCTACCAGCAGTTTTCACACAGTTCTTTTTCATATACATCATCCTAATAAAGAGTCATTCTAGGATTGACAGGTCTAATATTTTGCTGCGAGCTGGTGCTTTGACAATAATGGAGGTCTTTGAGATTTGTTTATGAACTTTTGTAACATGATGACCGTTGCATTTTATGGTTGAGATTATGTACTTTAGGACTTAACAGCACTACTGGTATTTGTTCCATTTCTTGCTGACTTTAGGTTATCGGTGAACTCTGATATTTCAAGTGTGCGACTTCGCTACTTGTTTCCAGTTGGATTTTTGCAGTTTTCAGTTTCAAGCATGCAGGCAAATTGTGAAGTGAACAAGGTATTCCAAAATTTTGACAGAATGTGTTGATCCTTGCATGTTCAGTGTAGCATCATGATTGGGTGTATGTCAGTAAATTGTTAATGTTGTGAAGTTTGTCATGTCGATTTGGAAGAAAAAATCACCACCTTGACTGGTTAAAGATTACAACCAGGGGCGCGGTTTCTGCATGACTCTTCACCAAGGTTTGGTTTGTACCTGAGAGTTTCAGTTTATTAAATATTCAGCTGAAACTTTTGTCCTTGCAGTTCCTGAGAAGAATGTTTCTTCCTCTTCGCTCGAATGCCCAGGCATGGGGATCCTTTGTTCTTCTGGTCTATGCAAGTGACTATCTAGCCTTCGCGGCTCTTGTAAACCATATTCTGGCAACATGATGTTGATTTAGCAGATATTGTATTGAAAGTATGTTGAACCCAGGTGAAAGATGCAAGAAGTTGCCTCTTGTAGCCACCAAGGCGCAGTCGTTAAGGAATTGGGTCGGGTTACAGGATCTATCAAGTTCACAGGTTTTGGTGTGTTTGTTGCGGTTTTGCTGATAAATGTGTTGGTTTTACTCATGCACAACTCCTGTACTTTCAGAAGTAAATGTTATGTGATGCACTGGAGAAGAATTATGACATGGATCATAGAAAGAGTCACAAGACATGTAGGAGACGGTTTAAGTGGAATGGATGGAAGAGATCGAACGTACATTTCATGAGCTAAGAGCTCGAATATTTTGTTAGGATTTAATAGGAATATAGGGAAGGAAAATTGAACATCAGGTTTCGATACAGGTTGAGAGAGACGCACAAGGACAAAGGCTTGGCATCAATCCTTTGAAAACAGAGAGAATTTAACTTTTAGGTCTGTTTGGTTGTCATAATTTGTCGTAAGTCGTAAGTCGTAATTAGTAAACTCTTTTATAGTTGTGAATGAGTTACATGCATGTAAGTTATGTAAGTTTTATGGTGCTTGTTTGATAATATAAAGTTGTAGGTGAGAAAGTATATTGCGTTTTATGGTATTTGGTTGTTATAATGTATAAGTCGTAGGTGGAAATATTGATCACAAAATTAACTATTTGGTGATTTAAAAAATTAAATATTGCAAATAAATATTAAAAATATTAAATATTAAAAAAATAATATTAATATAAAAAGTAATATAAATTTGCATGATCACAAAATTAACTGTAAGTGAGTGGTACTTGGGTTGTAAGTGAGTGGTAGTTGGGTTGTGTAAGTCTTTTACGAATTACGGTTCAAACAAATACTGTAGTTATAATTGTGCTGTAAGTTATTTACGAATTATAGTCTTTTACGACCTTTCACGTAAAACAAACAACCCTTTAAACAAAGTGATGATTAGAGAAAAGAATTTCTCTAAACATTTAGTAATTGTATCTTGAGACGATAGTGGGCTGGGGTCGGGCCTGGGCCCAAGGTTGGCCATGGCTCCGGTCCTAAAATCTTTGGGGCCTTAGTACAGAAACTTTGTTACATAGGTACTTCTAAAAACTAACCTGGCCAATATCAGACACGAATGAGAGAGAGAGTCCCATCTTTATTGTCACAAGAAAATTACTATAGATTAAGGAGTAAAACTTATTTATTTTTTATAATTTCTCCATCAATATAATTGCAAGAGATACACAAATATACTAGACAATAATATTTATGAAAATCGACCGTATGGAGGTTTTCTCTTGTGATTTATATAGAAACTTTGTCCGTCTGTCTGTCTGTCCGTCTTCATCCACGCAAGAGAGAGAAAGAGAGAGAGCAACGTCGATCCCCTACTTCTTCTTCCTCTCTCAGCTCCCTCTTCTTCCTCCTCCTCCTAGATCGGTCGGTTTTCCTACCGATAGCGGCAACATACTAGTGGATTAAACATTTATCATAACTAATTGGCACCATTGGGCTATATAGGGTTAATTATAAATTGGGCCAAAATTGTCCCGATTCCCACAAAACTTGGGCCTGAGCCCAACTCAAGTCAGGCCGGTCCGAGTCAAAGAATCCCTGGGTCCCATCTATTTTCAGGCCGGTACCAAGGATGCAAATTAGCAACTTCACTGGAGCTAAAACGCAATAACACAATTTAAACCCTAAAATATTGGAAAGGGCAAATCGAAAACCCTAGCTAGCATTGGAGAGTGGAACCCTAGCCTAACAAATTATTACTCTCGCTGGATTTGGGAGAAGAATCCGTCCTTTTGGAGGTAAGAAAATATCGCGATGTGTTAAACGAACAGTTTCATTTCAAAAAGTTATCTTCTTTTTTCCCCTTTATCTTCTAAAATCTTTAGTTTCTCATTGCATTGATTTATTTCTGCTCTTGATTTTGAGTTTTTTCCCCCCTGGTACAAGCATGTTATCAATTAAGTGAATCTAAGGATAGTCTCTTTGATTAAACATTGCAAGTGACTTAAATTTGTTGAGAAAATAAATTTTCTCTTTCTTGTGAATGCCTAATGCTGTTCACGATAGCTGGTGGCTTAAAATTTCAATATAGATTTACTTCTATGGACATATCTCCAACCCAATATGTCATGCATACTATTAAATATGTTTTTTTTAATGTGGTAATGAATGTTGCAATGCAGATTTACATTTTTGTACAATCTCCAGTTCTAATTTGATTCTTTCAGTGGAGATATTCTGAGTTACCCTTTAATTCGTAGCATACATTTGTTTATGGGCCAGAAAAAAGCTGAGTGTTTTCACATGTTATCATGTATAGGATGCAGTCGAGATTCACCCGGCCAAAGGAGTCAAAATGCGAGAGCACTCCTAACCTATTTGTGGCCAATTGTGGCCCGAAGGTGGGCGTATCATACAACGATATTGAGACTGTGTTTGGCACCTTTGGTGAAATAATTGGAGTCTATGCAGCTGATGAAACTGGTGTTCGCGTGATTGTTTGCTTTGCTGAAGTGAGTTCTGCTCAAACAGCTTTTAAAGCATTAAATAGCTATCCTTGCCAAGAACTTGGAGGGCGAACTTTGCATATACGCTACTCGGTGCCACATCCAGCAGCAAAGGTTTTTATTCTGAAACCAATTTGAAGCCTAAATTTTTTTTTCCCTTTTTGACATATCAGTGTATCACACATGCTAGTATTACTCTTTGTATAAGTGGATTCTTGTTTTTCTTTAAGCTTTTTACTTTTAAAACCGAGAGGAGGCCATTTTGGTATGTGCTTTAAGGGTACAGAGTCTGCTCAGTGATACAATATCAATAATTTCAGTGTGCTACTAATTCTACATGTACTTCTTTATGACCACTTATAATTGAAATCTATTTTTTTTAATTTTTAATTTTTTAATTTTTTGGTTTCACTTGTCTAATTGGCAGTGTTTTGTGTGTCTACAAGTGTTTTAGATAATATGCATGCAATAGACCATTATGGATTCAATTGTCTGTTGAAAATGGTATCTTGCCAGTTGCCACTGAATAAATTTCTCAAAAATTCACAGAAACGAGAAACAAGAATCTTTTGTTGTGATCACCACCCATGCCCTTTGAAGGTCTCGTCAGGCCCCTGAAATTTTAGTTCTTATATCATGCCTTTGTGAGAGAATATTAATCCCTCTCTCTCTCTCTCTCTCTCTCTCTCTCTCTCGACTGAAGTTGATTTCACTTGATGGTTGTTTTGGAGCATCTAACCTGCAGAACAGAAAAGCAGACCTCATGAACTTCCCTCCTAGCGCTCTTTTTCTCTCTCCCTCCTAGGGTGGGATCTTGTTCAATCGTAAAACTAAAATATGTGCATGCAATAATGTAGAACTACTCACCTACTTATCTAGGTGGGGGGAATTAGAACTAGCTTACTAAACAATTTCAGCCTATGATGGTTAAGGTAATGATAAATAAAAGGGATAAAGAATGAGGTGTAGAATGGCCATCAATGACAACCATAAGATTCCAAGTGCCTCTTGGAGCCCAGAGTCTTGGAGGAGTGATTGAGTTTCAAGAGAGGTTGAATATGGAAGCACACAATCGTGGACATGCTTATGTTGGAGTGTTTTGAAATTGTGCCAATTTTTAGAAAACTTAGCAGACCCCAGTTGCTCATCTGATTCTAAAACTCCTAGCAGGCACACATAGGATGCCTCTTGCATGCATGGAAAAGAGGATAGAAGACTTAGCGATTCCAATTTTCTTATCTAATTCTAAAACCAGAAATTTTGAGGCAAGCAGTCTTTGTGCGAAACAAGGTGTAGAGAGGGTTAGGTGGTCCTAACAGGGTCATATTGTACTGAAAAGTAAAACATCGGAGGAAAGAAATGTGTTTTATCCATGGATTGAAGAATCCTGATTTTCTGAAAAACATTGGATGCACCTGAGTTGGCTATTTTGCTGCAAAAAGAATATTGTTTCTAAAAAATGTCAAGTAGAAGTGATTGAAACAGTTATGAAAACAAACAAAATGGGGGTGTCAATGACCCTTATCTAACCATTTATCATTTCAGTGTTGTGATTTATAATTGATTATTAGTTATTAAATGGTTTTCTCATGCATAATCATCACCGCTTGCATTATATATTAGATGTGCTGATTTACAGCGTATATGCATGTGTTTCATGAGTTTCCTCAGGTCTGTCATTAACATGATTTTCTAAACCTACATTTACATAACAATAAAGTTCTTGAATATGTAAAACCATCAGTTCTTGAATTAGTAAAAAAAAGATTGTATCATCATGCCTACTGTGTGAAACCACCATGGTCCGCTTTAATAATGAACTATTGAAGAATATAGATATATCCTGGTGATGAGCTTATTTACATTTGTTTACAATGCAAGTGTCTGTTGATTTGGATAATATAAATTTAGCTATTCAAAATGTTCTAATATTTTAGGTGGAAATTTGGTTCAGTGGTGTGCAAACATACGAAGCTAGAGAACCGGTTGTCATGCTAGGATTGCAATATATTGACTGTCATGACAATGCAATGAGATTGAGGAGTTGAATGAGCTGACTCTCATTCAAGGTTCTTATTTTGTTGTTCTAGGATCATATGCAAGTTCAGGCATGGAGTGATGGTGGTATATTATATGGTGCGATTTTCTTCTGTTCTTGGGGACTTGCCCAGTTATGGTGCAAGCATCGAGAGCTAATTCTTTAAACATGCTGGCAAAATGTTGCGCCGCAATCAAATATCCTACATAAAGAGGATTGAATATAATCTGGACAACTTTTATAATGCAATTGTCTATTTGATAATTTGGCTGTTCTTGATGTTATAATAAGTTACTTGGGTGGAAACTTTTGCTCTATGGTGCAGGTGCCTATGGAGCTAGAGAGCTGATGCACTGTATCAAGAATTTATTTTCATTCTATGATTGCTATGATATTGAAGAATAGAATGAGCTTTGACTCTTTCGTCATGCTCATTTTAATCATTGTTGGATCATATGCAAATATTGGATATGTTACCACATTGGATGGTTGTATATCAGATGTGTGAACTGAGATGTTAGGGTACCTGCCCATTTAAGGTGCGAGATTTGAGATGTTTCTTGAACATGAGGGCAAAATATTGCATGCCAATGAATGGAAAAGAGGACTGAATCTAATGTGGCTAACTTCTATATTGACTAATTGGAAGGATGTGAACCCCCTTATGGAAGTATTGTAGGGCACAAGACCCTGTGTTTTAGCTGAATACTTGTGTTGGGGTGGTCGCTAAAAGCGATCTCTATATATCTTTTTCTTTTATATAGGGACTGAGTGGAAGCAACAATAATGAAGGCTTTCTATCTTTTACAGAACAATTTGACTAAATGCTAATCAATATAAGGAGCTATTTACTCAACTTTTTAATCTATTTGCCATCAGTAGTTCACTACATTTTAGCCATTATTTCTTTCCATCCACCGTACGTTTCATTTGATTCTGCAGTTATTCATACATTAAGTCTACATTTCTAATAGGTTAAGGGCAATGATTCACTTTCAGTATCTTTGTTGTCATCAGAGCTGGAGATTCCAGGAATTTACCTGGTGCATGATTTCATCACCGCTGAGCAAGAGCAGGTTAGCTAGCCTTGTTTTTTCTGTTATTCAGTTCTTGTTTTTGGAGGCATGTTTAAAACAGTTACTTGGTGACATTCATAAACTTAACAACAGTGGAACCTTTTTAAATTCACTAGTTCATTTAAATCTTTGTTATTTTCAGGAACTTCTTGAAGCAGTGGATGTTAGGCCTTGGAAAAGTCTCGCAAAGAGAAGAGTGCAGCACTATGGTTATGAATTTTTATATGAAGTGAGTTGCTGCTGAATGACTTTTGCTGATTTTTTTGTTAAAACATTCTTTCACTGCATAGCTTTATGTTTATTTTCACTTCCAGAAGAACCTTGAACTCGCTATAACTTTTACCTCAATGATACAACAAATATTTATCCTGACAAAATTTATCCAGGACCTTTACCAGACCCTTAAATATATCTAGATGATTTCTGTGGGTGCTTCTAGGATGCTAGCTAGAATGCTATACTATTTCTTATTCCATTGCTTTAGTCTATACATTAAAAATTTATAAGCTGTATGCTTTATAAAATTATTCTGAGTATTAGAGTTCAACTTACTTTATTATTATGTGCACTCTGTTCTTCTTAAGAAGGTTCTTCCCTTTTAATTCCCAATCCCTTCACTTGGGATATTTGTGTTCCCACCGTCTGTCCTCTAGTTTTCGGGTCTTTGTGTTGATTCAATTATTGTGGTAGGTACCGTAGGTTGGTAGTCAAGCATATTTAACTTGATATGCTTGATGGAGAACCCATTCAAGTAATACAGAATCATCAGTAGTTGATTTTATCTTTCAAGAAATATATTTTCATCGATAGCAGTGGTATATCTTAATATAATAAATGAATCTTATTGTTTATTGTTAAAATGGATGTATTGTTCATTGTTCCTTTGAGCTACAACTGTTCTGTATCTTATGGATCCTTTTCTGATCTATGCTAATGCCCTGTTAGATGACAATCTTGTGCACCTGTTTGCACCAAGTTTTGGCAATTTGCCAAAGTGACGAACAGTGACTTTCATCTTGCCGAGGACTTATTGAGTGATAGGCGCAATGGATGAGCGATTGGCACCTTCTGAGTAGCACAAATACAGGCAAGGAACTGCACGGGGTAGTAACTGAAGCCATGTAGTGAGTGTTGCTTCAACGTGATTAGTGGGTGCGCAGGTTACATGGCGATTATCCGGGGTGGGGGGGGGGGGGGGTTATTGAAAGAGTCATTACAAAAAGATAATGGATGGTCATACATCCATTGCAAATTACCGCTTTTATCAATTCTAAACCGTAGACCATAGAGAGAGTTTGAGATGGATCATGGCGAAGTTAGCTTCTCCAGGGCCTTGCTTCTCTTGGTTCTTCATCTCTTGGGTAATCTATCTACTGGCCTCTCTCCTTGTCTGGGCAGTGCTTATACGGTTTCTTCCACTCCCCTCTTAGCTCTCAATTTCTCCCTGTTTTAGCTTGTATTTACTGTCTTTTGCTTGGGTTTGTACTGTTGGTCTGAGAATTTTATGGGGGAGTCCATACTATAGTTGAAAAGAAGTCAGGTTTAAGGTAATCTGTTGTAATCATCATAAAGACTTCTAATAGAAGCTAAAGCTGCCTCATAGTGTTGCTGGTATTGGCATTGATCTATTTTATCTGTGGTCATGTTGTTTGTTCACTGTTTGAGTTGGTTCTGGTTGCGTGCCACAGACTTGCATGTCCACCTTATAACTAGATTGCTGAACATATCAGAAGGGAACAGTACCCAACTTGTTGTGCTTTGTTCCTCCTGTTGTAAACCCCATTTGATGTTTCATTCGAGTGTGATGATATTAGGCTTGGCCTCTTGGCTCATGCCAGAACATTGTCATTTTTATTCTTGGTCATGGAATGTGAAATTAGCTTGCAAAATTTTGCTCCTAGGATGTCCCTAGCTGAAGCAACATCTTCTCATATGCTTTCATTTTGCCTTGAAGCAATTTGGGCTCTTCTGAATCACATTGGGATAAATATCTTTCCTTCTGTCGGCAAAGGGTTCTGTGGTAAGCAATTCAAGTACACCTCTGTTGTCTAGGTTTGACTGGTGATCAATAGCTAGCAAGGTTCGAGGTTTCGCCTGGTAGGTTCCAATTTCGCCGGTTTCGTTCCGGTGTCGGAGTAACCGAACCGAAATACCTTTAAAAAATCGATGTCGATATGTTTCGGGAAAAACAAAGTTACTTCGTTAAAGTTTTGGTAAAAAACACTTTTCTTGCGAAGTCAAAAAGGGAAAAAAAAAAAGCCACCGAGAGAGAGTTAACAGCGAGGAATCAAATCATACATTAGGACTCATGAATTAACAGTGGCAAAACAATCATTTGATTTGATCTATAAAAACCCCAAAACTTAAAAAAAAAAGTTTCAATCCAGAATCAAGAGAAATAGGAAGAAGAGAATAGAAGAATCTGAGACTTATCTTTGAAGAAGAGAGATGGAAACATCTTCAATTAGAGTTGCAGAATCTTCCAAACTCGATTTGAGGGTTCAAGGCTTTAATTGGCATCATCGGAGGAGGAATTTGCTAGCACTAAAGGTTCTATTCGAGGCATCTAAACGATCATTGGGTATTAGGTATGATCCCATCTTCAGATTGAAACCTGAAAGTTATCTCTCACTAATCTTGTTTCTTTTTTTTTTTTTTTTGGGTTTGATGAGTTCTGGTGAGGGGAGAAGAGAATTGTCGTGATGAGATTGTGTTTTTATCTTATTTTTTTAGGACAAGGAGATTTGAGAAGCTTGTCAGTGTCAAGAACCTCACCAGCATTGAAAGAGACCACCCCGACATTGAAAGAACTCTAGTTAACGTTAGCGAACTCAAAAGAGACACAACAACTAAAGGTTGGAGAAAATAGTTGGGGTCTTAGGGTTTCTTAAGAGACATATATATATCACACCGATTAAAGCGGGTTGAACCCACTTTAACTTAAAATGAATTTGGCGGCCTGACTGGGTTATAAAATAGATTTGGGGTTTAGGGTTCTTAAAAGCCTTATATATACCACCCGATAAGGAGGGTTAAACCCGCTTTTAACTTAAAAGGAATTTGGGTCGCTTAGGCCCACTCAGGCTCGACTGGGTGGGCCCGAGGTGCTACGGGCACCTACAAGCACGACTGTTCTGTAAACTGAGCGGCCTAGGCCTATTTTTAAAACCTTACATCTATTCTTGTCTCTCCCTCTCTCTGTCCCCCGCAACCAGTAATACACTGCAGTAGTAGTAACCACATTAAGTTACAACAGTGACAACTTGAAGAGCATTTTGGGTTTGGACTTGGACAAGGGTTTTTATTTTGGAGGGAAAAGAAGATTTAGGTTTGGAGAGAAAGCAAAGATTTTGGGTTTAGGTTTGAATTTTGAAGAAGAGAGGGGTATTAGTTTTTTGTTTGGGACCATATTTTGAAGAAGGGGGAGTTTGATTTGGAGGAGATTGAATTTATTTGAAGGATGAGCTTTGGAGGTGAGGGAGTGAAAAAGAAAAGAGGAAGATGAGGAGGGGGAGAGAGTAGTGGGAGAGAGGATAGGAGAAGGAAGAGGAAACAAAGATGATTTATGTTTGATTTAAGAGATGAGTTTTGGAGAAGCATATAAGGGAGTGGTGAAAGAAGGAAGAAGATAAGGAGAAAGACCGAAAAGAGGAGCAAAACGGGAAAAAAATTAAAAACTGTCAACTCAAGGGGTAGCCACCTAGGTCGAATTTTAAGACCTTACATGTATTCTTCCCTCTCCCTCTCTCTGTCCCTGCATGGTTCAAAAACTCGGCCGAGTCGGAGCCGGAACGGCCTTTCCCGTTCTGATACCGGTCCACGAGTCAACATTTTGCATTGTTTTACTCGACTAGGGGCCAACTCGACCGAGTCACCCGAGTCGAGGGGCCGACTCGGCCCTGAGTTGAGGCCGAGTCAAGCCAAAATTTCATATTATTAATTTCATGTAATTTAAATTTTTACTAAAAGGTAAAGCTAATTTTTACTTTTGTGAAAAGAGAAGTTAATTTAAATTTAATTTCATATAATTTACTAAATTATGCATTTATTTTGATATTTTAATACCGCGAGGTACGTATATATGCATTATCTTCATGTTTAGTGTTCTACATGATATGTTTTGGACAAGTCATACGTCAATTTTGATATCTATATTTTTTTAGCTTTTGTTGTGATTTTTTCCGCATTTTTGAGCTCTCTACGTAACGTTTCGCGTGTCTCGCCCGAGTCGGGGCCGCGACACCGCGACCGATGTTGAACGGTACCCGTCGAGTCGACGGCCGAAATCGAAACTTTGAACCATGGTCACCTGCAACCAGTAGTACAAAACCACATCAAGTTGTAGTAGTAGCAACTTGAGGATTTTGGGTTTGGACTTGGACAAGGGTTTTTATTTTGGAGAGAAAAAAAGATATAGGTTTGGAGAGAAAGCAAAGATTTTGGGTGTAGGTTTGGATTTTAAAGGAAAGATGGGTATTAGTTTTGTGTTTGGGTCCATATTTTGAAGAGGGGAGAGAGAGTTGATAGGGGTATTAGTTTTGTGTTTGGGTCCATGTTTTGAAGAAGAGAGTTTGATTTGGAGAAGATTGAATTTATTTGTAGGATAAACTTTGGAGGCGAGGGAGGAGTGAAAAAGAGAAGGAAGATGAGGAAGGGGGAGAGAGTAGTGGAAGAGAGGAGAGGAGAAGGAAGAGGAAAAAAATGATTTAGGTTTGATTTAGGAGATGAGTTTTGAAGAAGCATGTGAGGTAACAGTAAAAGAAGGAAGAAGATGAGAAGGACAAAAAAGATGAGCAAAACAAAAAATATTAACACAAGGGATATACTTGCTAATAACCTAGTTCATGAGGTATTAGTGTTACATGGTCAACAGTACTAGAGATCTTTTTCTAATTTATCCTAATTATGAACGAAGATAGAAAATTGGTTAAGTTAATGAAAATTATAAAAAAGATTTATGACTATAGTTCTAAACACTTATATAAACATGAACTATAATTGATGCTTATTTTAGCATTGCCATCACTTCAGACGTGACTATGAAAATTACAATACATATATCTGCACTGAAGAAATGGTCTTAAAATGATAAGAAGATTAATAATTAGGGTATCAGTTATAGTTCAATAACAAGGGCTTAGCTTAGTTTGTAGGGCCTTTTCTTTTCATCAAGACATTGTTGATCCAACAAGATGGGTTATTTTTTTTTTCCACTTAACAGATATCATCACCAATTTAAAGGCATTGCATGTTAGTTCTTTTTCAAAGAAGCTTCTCATAAAAGTTTTGATGCATCTCCGACTGAACAAAAGTAAGTTGAGCATTGATTATTTTTGACTCGGTTATGAAACTACTTAAACTTTACACTTCAATACAATATAGCCATCATGGTTTGTGCAAGGAATCATATTATATATACAACACTTATGTCTACACCATCTTCTATGCCGTTATCTTTTGCTAATGGCAGCTATTAAAATTAATTGTCAAAGCCCTTTTTTGTTTTAGAAAAGATGATTCTATTTGTAACAGTGCTAAACCTATTATTGCTCATCATGTTATTCTCTATCCTATATAAGCCTCTAATATTTTATACTTCCCCTCAGTGTTTTAAAGGCGAGGCGCCTTAGTGCCTCAGACGCTCAAGCTAGGCGAATGATGGACTTGTTGTCTTGCACTAAGCCAGGCGACACTTGTTACTCAGGCGAGCGCCTGGGTGACTAGGGCGTCCAGGTGAGCACCTCACACACTTCAGGCGAGGCACCCAGATGCTCGCCTCAAGTTAGAAAGGAGGTTGGGCTATTCAGCCCCCCCTAATGTATCCCCTTAATATGGGAGTAATTGTACCCCAAAGGGTATAGTTTAAAGTATTAAAGAAAAGTTGGGGGAGGGGGTTTGGGAATATTATTAGGTATATTTAGGCTTAACAACCCTTTCAAAAAGAAGTCGTCTCCTCGTCTCCGCTCCCACCCCGCATCCACTAAATTGTTATCTTTTTCTCATATTGAAAAAGATAAGCTTCAATTTAGAATCTCAAATATGTTTTTTTTAGCATATTGTGTTTCTTATTTTTCTCTTTTCCTTTTCTCCTTGCATAAACTGATTTGATTTTGAATATTTTTATCATTTAGATAGTAAATTCTCAATTCATCTATTTTCTTCAATTAAATACTAAGAAATTAGTTCATAATAGATTTTGAAGCTTTTCTTTTTTATTTACTTTTTCAGTGTAAATCTGTAAAAATAATTTGGAAATTGGCACCATCAATATTTCTTTTTTTGTTTAGAAATACTGAAAAAGAAGATTTTGTGCAAAATTCTCATTGGATCCTTTGTTATGTTGTATTCACATCTTTATGAGATCTTTGAGATGAATTAGCACGGCATTTTGAATGAATTTTTTATGACATGAAAATTATTGAATTTTAGATTTCTAAATATCTTGTTCTTCACTTGTCTGAACTGGTAACCTAGTTTGTGATTTTAATTGTGGTTTATTACTTATGTCATGTATGCTTATAACATTATTTGTGTGCATAGCTTTATGCTTTATTTTATTTGTTGTTGTTTGTTCTCTATCTATTGTTGACACAAGTTGTATATTTATTTATATACTTATATACACGAGTATTATAATATTTGTTGGCACCCTTCGCCATAGGCAATAGATAGGCCATGTCACCTTAGCATCGCCTTTCACATTTAATACTCTGCCTCTCCTCCATTTTAAATTGATGACATGGCATCCTTCACATGTTTATACTTGAAACCTTTTGTTTAGGTGTAGCTTATGAGAGCATAGATTTCTGTATATCAACATGTCTTTAAATCACTATATAGTTTATATTGAATAAAATAAATGAATTAATTAAATACAAAATGAGCAGCAAGCCTTGATACTTCTCTATATAAGCTTGTATATATAGTTTTCAGATCTCTGTAGAAGTGCACGGGAGAACGATTTGGTGGACACTTATTGAGGTGCTGCACCCTTTCATCCAGAACGTGGTCGGCCCCACTTGTTACTTTCTAGTATAATTAAACGGCAGTCATATATTTATAGTTAGTCTAAGCATGTTTAAACTTTAGAGGATCAGGTGATCATCACATGACTGGCATGAACAGAAAATCTGACCGCATCACACCTCAAGAGGTTTAGTGATGAAAATCTTGACATTGTGGATTGTCTATAAGAATCCCTACAGTGCAGAGAAATCCACAATTTTCCCTTTTCTTAATGCAACACTATATCATCATCTTATGAAGGCTCAACTACATGCCTCTCTCATGTTCTCATGGTTCATCAAACTCCTTGCATGGAACCAAAGCTGATGTCAAACACAAATGCGTTTATGGAAATCAGCAATAAAACACTCAATCAACGCTTCACCAATATGAAACGATCGTTGTAGGAAATGATTAAAATTAATAAAGCAGATGAATGTACAAAATAACACGTGTAGATTAATCCAATTTCAATCAAGAATCAATTAAAGATAATATATTATGCGGCAAAAAATTCTACAATCAAGATTAAAGTTACTGAATTCAAAGGCAAACAGATACATTTAATCTCACGTTTGTGGACAGTAGTTAAATCGATAAAATATCAGAGATTAATTATCAGACTCGAAATAACTGATTAGAATAAAAATGTACCTACTAAGGATCATGTCAGACCTCTGTGACCTGTAGTCAATGTCGGTGCGTAGATCTCGTCGTCACGAACGCAACAGCTCGAAGATCGCCTGAATCGGCATTCGGATGTGAAAGTTATGGAGTGAAAATGACGAGGGTGCACTAACGGGTCTGTTTTGTCGAAACTCGTTGCTGTTTACGCGAGTCGGATCTTCTTTGCGAGTCTACAACTTAAACCAATAGCTTCTTTAGTATGAATCGGATCGTGGATTGATGAAAAAGGGATCTTGTCTTTTCTGAATCTAAACCCGAATTGAATTCAAATCTCCTTCAATTGCAACAATGGATGATGGGTTGTTGTCGAACGAGCGCGGAGCAAGACGGGGAGGTGCAGACGGGGCGGCCTGTTGAGTGGCCTCCTGGGCTCAGGAAGGTTACCGGTGCTGGCTTGTGCCCGCAGCAGGGGAAGATGTCGGCTCTGAGCTCTTGCACACGACAAGAGAAGTCGGCGCTTGTCGCACACGCGACTGTGCAGGCAGCCTGGGCGCATAGTGCCTGGGCGCTGGTGAGGTGCTCGAGCACAGGCGGAGCTCATTGGTCGAGCGCGAAGACGAGGGCACGATGATGGAGGAGAGAGGTGGCAGACTTGGTAACGGTTTTGCGGTCGGCGACACTCAGTTGTTGTGGGCGGCCGACGTGGGTGAGGTAGGGTGGTGGCGAGCGGAGGAAGAGGAGAGAGGAGGTTTGGGCTTGGGTGTTGTTGATGGGTTCGTTTGGTTGAGGGTTTGCAGGTTGATGACAAGAGAAAGTGAGAGAGGAGAGAGAGGAAGGGGAATAGTGGGCTTTGATTTTTCTTTGAATTTTTTTCTTTTTCTTTCTTTTTTGATTTTGAGAGAGAAGAGAGATTAGGGTTTTAAGAAAACATGATTAGGGTTGGATGAAGATTAGGATAGGAATTAGGGTTTGGGAAAGAAGAGCAATGTGATAGGCTAGTTAGGCTTTCACACTCTAAACTAGGGTCTCTTTAAGGCTTCACACTTAAAGAGAGAAACTTGAAGAGAGCTCACAACTCACACAAATTTGAAAAAAATTCTTCATATCTTCATTTCATATTGTTTGATACAAGAGGCCTTTTATAGTCTTTTACAAAATTGAATACAGCTCAAACTAAAACTCCTAATCAAAATAGAATTACAATTCCAAATTTTAGAAACTAAAAAAATCAAAATAAAGAAACTGAAAACTACATAGAATTCTACTACTAGTAGTAACTGGAACGAGGCGTCTTCTCTGCCGGTGATACTCGTGTCATGCACATGGCTTGATGTCTACACCAAAAACTTTGTAAGGACAAAAAGAAAAAAATAGTTGTGTAGTGGGTTTCCTAGGGTTTTATGAGGTTTGGACTGAGTTTGGCCCACTAGGGAGTAGAAAGCTGTAAATAAATGCACCTACCAAAAGAAAATGCTAGCTTGTTTGCAGCATTGCTGACCTAGAAGCCATGTTGCATGGGCAACAGACATGCAGACATGACATTATACTACACATCGGCATGGAAAATTCTAAAAAAGTAAACACAAAATAGAAGTATGATGCATGTTACGCATGTCCGACACAACATGGTGTATGTGTTAAATAGGCATGCACCATCTTTAGAATTGGTCCAACAATATTTGTTACACCAAGTGGGTACTCAAAAGAAGTTGCTAGTTCTTGTTAAAGTTTCTAATTCACAAATGTTAAACATTTGAAATATTCACTGAAAATCGGAATGGACTCAAACAAATTTAATATTAAAAATGATTAGGTTATTCAAATGTGACTACTAGAAGAGTTGGTAAGGCATGTTAATGAGTGAAAAGAGATCCTTAGATCTAGTCCTGCCTTAACCAACATATTTTAGAAATTTTCATGACACCTTCAGATTTATTAAAAAAAAAAGCTACAATTAAGAGTTCGAGTTGAAAGAAGCATGAGAAGGATAGTCATGAAAAGAACAATTTAGGCTTTGATTCTTGAAACCTTGCTACTTGTCAATCTATTACTTACGAGAGTAACATTATGAAATGGCTTATGAGTGATTGCCACTTTGCTGTATCACTTCACAATGAAGCATGGACACGGATACGAGATATGGACATGACACGATACAGACACGGGAATATGGCTAATTTTTTAAAAACTAGGACACAGGTACGACATGGATACGGTAAATATTATATGCATTGTTTTAAATATCGGCGATATACCAGTATATTGGCCGATATACCGGTATTCTATCCAAAACGATACGATAAGTGCAAAAATTTATCGGATATCGTTTTGGACCGATATGGGCCGATATATTGCCATGTGGCCGATATATCGGCCGATATCCGAGATGAAATATCTGACTTATTTGGATAATTTTTTTACTTGAGAAAATATTTTATTTTATTCTATGTTCATTGTGGTATTTCAATGATATTTTTATTTGAAGTTTGAATAATAACTTATTTCTTTTAATAATGTCTTATATGTATTGACTATTGATATATCAACCGATATTTAGTATCATATCGCGATATATCACCCGGTATTCGGTATCCGGTATATAATTTTGCCGACCAGTATATCGCCGATATCCGATATTTAAAACACTGATTATATGTATATAATATATATTTGTGTTTTTGTGTGTCCATATAAATAGATACACATGTAATATACAATGCACAAATATAGATATGAAATAACAGTATGTTATCATATATGTATAAAATACAATATTAATTAAATTATACTTGTTTACGTCAAGGATACCTCTCCGATATGTCTAGAATATGTTGCAAATTTTAGGATACATTAGAAGAGTATCCGACACGTATTAGTCAAGTATTGGAGTGTCCAAATATCAAAAAAGTATCCGAGACGGGTACATCTCCTTCGACGAAGTATCGGTGCTACATAGTCACTTCATAACCATTATCCACACTTCAATGCACTTCAAATTTTAGGTTTTCTAACATGTCTGGAACTCCAACGATACTTTATGTTTTAAAATTATGACATCATTACAATTTCATTGCTTTTTAGTGTTTTCTATGTGATACTAGATTGTATGCCTAAAGTTATTTTGTTCAACTCTAACCCAATTTCTTTTGTTGATTACTCATTGCATACATACAGTAATGTCGAAGGCGTTGTGAGGCGACTGTGCGAGGTGCAAGGTGACGCGAAACGTAGCCCTGCACCCGCTGCGACAGCCAAAGGCGCGCCGACGTCGCCTCATGTGCGCCTCGCATCGCTGCGAGGATGTTGGGTGGGTGGGGTCGGGTCACAACCGCTAATGAAGCGGGTAAACCCGACTTGCTTTTGTTACATAAAAAGAAAAATGAAAAAAGAAGAAAAAATCATTCTTACCTCTCTCGAGCTAGGGCACAACACCGGCGAGCTAATCTCTCTCGACGTCGCCCTCGACGCCGCTGGTGGTTCGATCTCTCTCGACGCCGCCGTCGACGTCACGTGTCCATCTCTCTCTGTTTCTATCTCTCTCTCTCCCCCTCTCTGATCTCTCTCCATCTCTCTCTGTCTCCGATCTCTCTCTGTCTCCATCTATCTCCGATCTCTCTCTGTCTCTGATCTCCCTCTCCATTTATCTGTCTCCATCTCTCTCTGTCTCTAGCTTAAATTAATTGTTGATTTGACATCAAGAACCAAGTCAACTTCCCTCTTTCAAAACCCATCCTTTTCAGTCAAAATGTTTGAGCTTTCTAGCTAGATAGCTCATCACACGAGTGTTACTTTGAACTATTATACAATCCAAACTTGTTTCTGTTAAAATCTTATTCCACTATTAATTTACAACTAGGAGAAAATGATAGCCTTGGCGTGTTTACTCCATCCACACAGCATCGTTCAAGAACTGAGATATACTCTTCTCCGGCACATAAGGTTTAATGAACAATCTTTTTTAGATTTTGTGAAAATAATTTCAACGAAAAAGCTTCAGCATTTTAATCAAAGAAAGATAATATTTGCTAGCCTAATTTGGATGTGCACAACGAGATGCATTACTTTAATATGTGATGTTTATGTATAGTTTATGCATTATAAATTAATAATTATCATTACAAATTATCTTTACAAACATTGATTCTTTTCACAAATTACAAATTTAATAATTTCATTACAAATTATCACAAATTATCATGAATATTTAGTAATTAAAACAATCAGATGATCCAAATACCATAAAAATATTGCAAGATTCTGTTCTTTTTTTGCCTTCAAGCTCTGGTTGTGAACCTGCAAGAATTTGATTCCATTAGAAACTTCATAACAAGGACAATATCTACTATAAACTGATAATATAAGAAGAATAGCAGCAAAATATATGTAATTTTATGAAAAGCACCCAAAAAAACAGTTGTGCCTCACTGTAGTGAGGCGCATCGTCTTGCTTGCGCTTTGCGCCTCACACGCATTAGGTCATTTGCGCCTTACACTGTGCCTTGCGCCTCGACAACTTGCATACGTACATAGCTATCTAATGATTTGCATGCACATCTAGGAAACATAATTGTGTCCAGTGTTGTGTGAGATGCAATGAGGTGTGCACACGTGGGCGATTCGACACGCACCCATGCGCCTTACAGCAAAGATGAGGCGCGCATGACCCGAGGTGTGCACATGGTTGCACCTCACGCGCCCCATGCGAGGTGTGAGGTGCAAGGCGCACACTTTGCAACCCCTTGCCTATTTGGGGCCAAAATTGATGAAGTGGGTAGCGACTGTCGTATTATTAGTATTTATTTATATTAGATGTCTTTTCTATTAGAGTGTGTAAGGGCATTATTGTATTTTCTTCTTATTCATCATCTATATAAAGAGAAGCACCCCAATCTAGGGTTAAGCTGTCTATTCTCTAAAATCTAACATGGTATCAGAGTGATACTTTTTTTAGGTATCACGAGATCCCTCTTTCATCACTACATGCGCCTCTATTAATCACCATCACTTTCTTCAAAACCCTAGCTGCCACTTATTTACACCATCTCTTCTTATGTTTATTTTCTTTTTCTTCTTTTTTCTTTTAGATCTGTCAAAAAAAATTTATTGTTCACGTGAACAGTACCGCAACAATACTTTTCACAATGAATAGTTGCCAGTCTGGAATTCTGCTGAAATTGTTTTAGTCATATCTTGGTATATCAAAGTTCAATTTTGATTATCTAAGATTTTTTTTCTATGTTTTTGGGCGATCCAGAGACATTTATGGGTTTTATTTGATTTGATTTTACTTGAATTTGACAGTTTTTACTACTGAGTATGAGGATCTCAAAAATCCTCCTTTTGTACTGAGTTTGAAGATATCTTAGAATCTCCACTTTTATTATGTTTGAGGTTGTCTAAAACCTATACTCCTGCCGAGTTTGGGGATCTCTAAAATCCTAAACCTATCTAAGAAGATGAATTTTTGATTTTTCGTGCAGTCTTCGCGCATAAATGTTAGATTTGACTCAAATTCAATGATCGACAACTTCAGCATCCACATCAATGATTCAATAGTGTTGCATAAGATTAGCAATTTAGTAGTTGTTTTAACAATTTCAATATTTATTTGGTTTTCAATTTTCTTTTATTTAGAAAATCTTTATTTAGTCTTTGTAACAAGCAGGGCATGATTATCTATGCTCCAGCTTGAGAGGGAGTATTAGAGTGCATAAGGGTAATCTTATATTTTCCTATTTATTCTTTATCTATATAAACAGAGGCAACTCCAATCTAGGGTTTTACCATCTATTTTCTAAAACGTAACATTATCTTATGGACTTATTTAGATAATTAGTAGCTTTTGACATGTGTCTCATGATTTGTGACTACTGAGCCTCATGATTCTAGAATTTATTTAATATTATGAATCTACGAATTTGTTATTGTTACTTATCTTGTGTTGTGATAGGTGAAATGAACTTGACTTGTTTATCTCGTGTCATGATTTGTTTGATTTTATCATCTCATAATACATATTGATAGTTTGTTATTTTGCTATTCAATTAATCTCTATGCGGATACAAATGATGCAGGTCCATATTGTTCATATTTTATTAATGTTCTTAATTGTTAACTTGTTATATATTTTTTGATTTTACCTTTAATATGATAATCTTTCAAATTAAGAACAAAAGAAATAAAACAATTGCGCCTCTATTCAATGATGCGCTTTGCGCATCGCATCCTTTATGACTCGTAGGGCCTTTGTGCCTCGACAACACTGGTTGTATTCTCATATCAGATTTTTGGGAAATCCCATGTTGAATACTTCGGGACACTCCTATGTCTTGTGTCCATGTAACACTGTTGTGGTTTGCTAGAGAGGTTTGTTTATTGTCTTTTAGTTTCTTCTCTTAGCATGTAGGACTTTTAAAAGAGAGGTTTATCCCTTCATTTCTTCTTCCTTATTTTTCATGGGACACAATAACTGAGCATATCTTATAATTAACTAATTTAACTAATTCTTTGCACCCTTTTGCTAACTTTTATGCAATACCTATTGTCTTCTTTAAATGTAATGCAACTTTCTTATTATTATGTTATATTACATACCCTTTTTTCCCAGTGCAATGTAGGATGCCTCTCTTTCTACTACACACCTTTTCTTTTATATATATTTAGCTGTTTTACAATGCCGACTCTGCCCAATCTCGATTTACAACCATCTACTCAGGCCCTTCATGCTTAATTCACTCATGTGGGTGCGTGATCACATGCGCAAGTGCGTGTGGCCTATGTGTGTTTGAAGTGGGGTAGCTTCTCAGATATGGGGGTCTCTTTTTTGCATCTGTCTTCTTCATCCTCGTGTATATATCTGTTAGTGATGTGTGTGCCAGGTGTCAAGAAATTCATTAGAGATTTTAGATATCCGTGGGGTTTAAAGAAATCCATTAGAGATTATAGATATCGTTATAGGCATCTTAGATATACTAGGACTCCTAGGATTATCTTTTATATAGTTAGGATTTCTAATTTTAAGTATGCGTCTATTTTGCTTTTAGTTTTCAATTAGGAGTTTTTATTTGTTAAGGACTCTTTATTTACTGGAATTGTAGTTTAATTGGGACTCTTTGCTGGCTTGTTCTATATAAACAATGCAATGTAACTATAGAGTTCAAATTTGATGAAAGATTTCTTATTAGTGATTTGATCTTGTGATCACTGGTTAAGAGTTTGATTCTCCTCTCTCTCTCCTTCCTAATCTCCTTCTGCAGTTAATCATTATCCTACATCGGAGGACGGGAAGATAGTGTGAAAGTTGGTGCCATCTACATAAGAAGTCAAACAAATCTATTCTAGTGTGTTTAAAGTTTTTGTCTTCTAGTAAAGAAATCTGCAACTCCATTTGAATGAATATCAATATGTGGAAGTACTTCATGTACTTCATTACTGCATTTAGCGTGTATACATACAGAAATATATATTTAGACAGGAAAGCAAGACCACAAGACATACACTCGTGGATGGAGTTGGGATTAAAATGTGTATTATTGAGACTATATAAGTTCTAGAATACAGAGAGTCCGTGTAAATTCTGGAAAGGCCACCGCATGGCAACACACATATGCATGGTTATTATAACTATCATCATTATGCCCTTTCAAAAAAACTATCATCATTATGTACAAAACCATAGCAATAAAAGCAAGACTTAGATCTACTACAAACAAATGGTAATTTGTTTCGTCTTCTTTATCTCCCATGCTATATACCAGCACAGACTCTGAAACTTTAGCAGATCACTTTTCTCTGTCACTGTTAGCACTAGAGATAAAAAGTTAAGCTAAATTAATTAGCATGATTAGCACTGTTAGAAAATGAAACCATCTCTTCATTTAGCACAGAAGAGGGTTAACAGATAATTTCAATAGCACCATTGGCAAAAATTACACTATAGAAGCCAGTGTTTAGATATGTGCTATACATAATAAGAAAACATTTAGCATGCTTTTTTCGCCACATCTTAGAAGGTTCACTAAAAATGTGGGTGTGCAGGAGAGCAAGCATTTAAAAGAGATTTTAAATAGGAACTTAATGTTGAGAGATCAGCTGCTCTGCGAGCAAAAGAGTTCATAGAAATAGCCAGAATGTTAAGTTAAAGCTACATTGTAGTCTTTGAAATCTGCAGATTGGAGCAGTGAAAGCGAATCATCAACATTATGAATATTGTTATTTTGTAAGAAATCCAGCATATCGGTGTTCCACAATCCTCTATTTCGAAGATGATCCTTAGTCTCGACTACCTCATGGAGGACTATGGAATAGGCAGTTTACTATTCGAGATTGTGGCATCACTTGTTGATGCACATTGCTGTCGTAGACTGATAGCTGTATGCCTCTACTGTCTACTTTTGCTATTCGAGATTGTGGCATCACTTGTTGATGCACATTGCTGTGGTAGACTGATAGCTGTATGCCTCTACTGTCTACTTTTGAATGAGGACCTCATGTTTCAACCACACTTGTCAATTCAATTGGATTATAGATGTTTTAATTGTACAAACTGTCTGTTTTTCTTACCCTGTTGTCCAGTACTTACACTTTGTAGAAGGCATCTATTTTAAATGTTTTTATCAGAATCTTGATTTATAGATCTGTCTGCTAATCTTAAGGTTTTTGTGCTCTTAAAATGTGATGATCAAAGTAGGTCTCCTGAGTATAATTTATTAATTCTCACTGGATTGTTTCCATTTTTCCTCCCACCTGCAGACTAGAAATGTTGATTCAAAGCAGTTCTTGGGTGGACTTCCATCATTTATTTCCCCGGTACTTGAGAAAATCTTATCATTTCCTGGCCTTGGTGATCACAAAAGCAAACTGATGGATCAATTGACGGTATGATCATCACTTTATTCAGTTGAATACGGATAGTTTGAGTTACTCATTATAATATTTTCTTGTTCAGAGACTTTGATAATTTTTCACAGGTTAATGAATACCCTTCTGGAGTTGGGTTATCACCCCACATAGACACACATTCAGCATTTGATGAATTCATATTCAGTCTTTCACTAGCTGGTCCATGCATTATGGAATTCAGGAGGTATCAACATGGCACATGGCATCCTCAGGCTGCTGAAGATAATGATTTGGAAGGGAAAAGCCTCCGGAAATGCTCAAATTTCATAAGAAAAGCTATTTTCCTTCCTACGCGATCCATGCTTTTGCTTTCTGGTGAAGGACGATATGCTTGGCATCACTACATCCCGCATCATAAGGTATGACATTCCGCATCTGTCGGTACATCCTAATGCCTCACGTGTGTTCTGCATGCTTGTGTTGATTTGCGCAGGAGCATGAGTGCAAAAAACTTATAAAAAAATTTATTCTATAAATTCAAATTCTAGTAGGTTCTACACCTACATGAATCTCTTTTCTATTACGTTCTATATCAGAGCTTGTAATGGTTTGACTTGTCAGGGATAGGTTGCAAAAAACCTTATATTAGAGTGAGCTAAAAATGTGAGAGAGATGACAGCGTGCACTCCCAGCATGAAATGTGCGGTTCAACAATATTTCTGTTGCGCCATGTGGCTTTGCAGCACATCACCCATAACTTTAGTGTCTTAATTCTTGAAAGAAAAGAGTGATTTTTCTCAACAAAGAGGAAAGAGAGATGCTGATTTTAAATCCTGAGAGATAACAAGGCTCCTGCTCAAGGAAGTGTATGGCAATTAACTAATGATGATCCAGTTTGTTAGATAACAAGGCTGAATAGAGATATTTTTGTTTCTTTTTATTTCTGTTCCTTTTCTTTTCTTCAATAATGATGGAACTAGGCGACTTGCTTGGTACACGTAAACGAAAGCCACAGGGATCAATCAAAAAAAGGTTGCACCACAGCTTTTCAACCTTGGAATGCATAATATCAATTCTTATACTTAATCTGGTGTTCTTTTACAAGTGAAATAATGAATTGCAATGAAATTTAATGGTCAGTTGCCTCCTGGTCATTGGCATTATTTGGCAGGAGTTGATATACTAATCTCAAAATACATTTTATCTGCTGGTTTCTCCTTTCCAGAATAAATATAGGAAATTTAACCATGCCACTTTAGATACCCTTAATTAAAAGTATACTACCAATTTAAATGGACCACAATAAACAAAATTATTTGGAGTCTATTTAATGAATATTAATATACTTTTGACCAAGGGTTTCAAACTTTTAAAAAAAAATTAGTTTATGACTGGCAACATTTGGAGGGCAGTAACAAATGGAAATAAACGGCGCATCAACTAATGAATCACGCATTCACCCCGCATCTCTGTGTTGCAGGTTGATTTGGTGGGGGAACAGGTGGTCAGAAGATGTGCAAGAAGAGTTTCTTTCACCTTCCGTAAGGTATTCTAGTTAATACAGCAACTTAATACAGCATATTTTAGTTCTACACTAGTTGTACTATAGGGAACTAAATTCATCATGGAAACCCCTCTAGTTTTAGTGAATTCAAATGTTAACCTTTACACATATTATCACGTGCATATTGCTCTCTCTGAATACTTTGGGGACTTGTCATGCTTCTTGCTGGTATGCCCCTATTGCGGATGAACTGCTACCAATTTTGTGGTGTGGATTTTATATCCAGTGCCATGCTAGTAAACCTTCAATGGCTGGGCGTATTTACCAAAATAAAACCACTGTTTTCATATGATTAGTACAAGAGTGTGCAGATAGATTCCAAGATGATTTCTGCAGAATTTCTGTAGAATGTTGGCAGGTGTCACTCTCCATTTTTAACAATTTTAAGATTTAGAGATACAAATTGTTCATAACAATTTCAAGGTCTCTATACAACTAAATCCCAATAGCTAAATTTATTAAGTTCCATGTAACGGACAACATTTTATAATTGAAACATATCCTTTGATTTCGTTCCATTCAAGCTATCTAATTTCTTTCGAATGGAATACACAGGTAAGGACCGGACCTTGCAGTTGCGAATATAGACAATACTGTGATTCTCAGAAGGAGGCTGATTCATGTTAAAGCTGTTTGCAATAACGACCCAAGGACCATCGATGTTGTCAATACTTAAGCAGATAGTTTCCCAAGTATCAGCAACATGCACGAACCGCAGTTACCCCATTAATGGAACGTCTGAAACTCTGCATTTGGACACTCAATACCTTGGCAACTTGACAGAAATACAGACAGTGGAACGCTCCACAATATCACTCATAGACCGGACAGTTTACATGGACACAGAACATCGATTGATGACCGTACTCCCCAAAACACACAGCCCTACCTTTGTTCTAAAATCGCAAAACTTACAGGGTTCCCGGAGCCCATCGTTTCACCCCCAGAAACTAACTTGTGTGTTTTCTTGGCACTGCTGAGTGCTGTATTTTCTTGTTAGCATTTTCTTTTTATCCTGAACTGTTGTGTGTTTGATCTGGGCAGTAGAAAATTAGGAAAATTGCCATTCGTTTTGGGGACTATTAGTTTTCTTTCCATTTGACAACCTTTTGTTTTCTTTCCAGCAGCTTTTCTGATTGCTACTCTCATTAGTTATGAACATATGATGTTTGTGTAGCAACATTGATATTAAAACAAAATTGGTAGCGAAATTACTGCATATGTTGTAGCCCATGAAAAATCTGATTTGTGCTGAATGTAGAATGTAAAATCTCAAGTAGAGCTTACATCAAAAGATTTGTGGACATCATGGTGTTTGTTTGGGAGAGAACTTGATTTTTTAATTGAAGAGTAATTTCTTTGGTTTTGTTTCCTTTCTGGCCTCTCCTTTTTGTTCTTTTGTTTTATTTGTTTCCTTTTGGGTGAGACTCCCTGTGGTAACTCATACTATCAAAAGGAATCCTAAATGTTTTAGGATCACATCACAAGCAATCTGAAACTGTTACTGACTTGCTCTCTCAGGGTTATATACACACACTACAACCTCAGAGTTTGTCATGAAACGATTGATTGAGAGCCCTCAAACTCAAGAAAACGAGAAGAGAGCAAGAAAGAGAGGAGGATACCATGATGCATGCAATTGAAATCGATATCGTTGTTTTCACTCGGGATATGCCAGTGCGATGGCGGCGCTCTGCCCTCTTACTCAGCGAAGATATCAATGGAGTTGAATTTGAAGTTCAGCCTTCTGACATTGAACTCGAGGCGCACGTCTTCAGTTTTGATGATGAAGAAGATGAAGAAGAACACGTTTTCATTTTTGATGATGAAGAAGATGCAGAAGAATTCGTGGATTATGCCTTGGCGGCGGCGGCGGCGGCGGCGGCTGATGATGATGATGGAGTCGAAGAAATTTTTCATGCTCATTAGGATTAAATGTAATGATTATTAGACTTGTGATATACATATGTAGTCTTTGAGATATACCCATGCTTATATGGATCTATATCCTTTGTGTTCTCACTATATTTTAGCTCTTGTGTATATCCTAGTATTAATAATACTTGCATTTATGTTAATGATCGATTCTGAGGCCGCTGCTGCTAGATTGAAGACGGTCGAGATCGGGCCTGCAGAGCGTTGGAAGACGTGTTCGATTTGCGTCGAAGAGTTGGAAGAGGGACGAGAAGCGGTTGCCATGCACAAGTTTCACAAGGACTGCCTGCTTCCATGGCTAGCAAGCAAGAAGACTTGCCCTTGCTGCAGGTTTCAATTAAGATGGAAGATTTTGGTGTATTTGTTAGCTTTGAGCAATGGATCAACAAATTAGTGATCTTCTCTTTTGATAAGAAACGTTGCATTTTGTCTGAGTCTTTGATAAAGTATAGACACAGGGCCTGTTCCGAATCAAATCATTTGAAATAAATGTTTTGCTAGTTCAATTTTGGTCTTATTTAATTTATGTATTTTATATATCTTATTTCAGTTAAATACTAATTTACACTATTACTTTTGGGGGCCCATTATATTTGGGGGCCCTAGGCGGCCGCCTCATTTGTCTAGGGGTTGAGCCGCCCCTGCTTGATGGATAACATTAAAAAAAAAAAAAAACTCATTTTGTTTTTAAACACTCTATCCGAACGATGTTGATCAACTTCAACAGTGTGTATCTTTAATTTGAAATTGCTTATTAATGAATTCAAATGGGAAGGATTCGACCAAGCCTATCTCATGGTTTTGTAGTGTATTTGAAACTTAATCTATGCTACTTAAAAAAGAATGAGTTTTGTGTTTCGAGTTTTGTCTTTTTTGGGTTTGTCCGAACAAAATCATGATCTACTATTAACTCTGAAATAAAATCCCATTTCCATATTCTACAATCTTTTTTTTTATTTTTAGGGCTCCACTCTCTGAAGAGCTGCAGCAAATTCATACATTCTTCAACCAAACTGCTTGTTAGATTCCTTCTAAAAGCCAGTTGCCAATGCCATTCATTGTTATCCAAATATCCACACTGACAGATCAACACAGATTTGTTCATGGCCAGATTATACAACCTGAGAAAACTATTGGAAAGAGATATATTGAGACACCAAGTGTCATTGCAGAAGGAACATTTCTGGCCATCACCCACAGCCACAGTAGTACTGCAACAGAAGAAATCAAAAGACATCTGCATTGCTTTTTGTTGGAAAATATCAGTCTCTATAATACATGAAATCTACCAATTGTCTCCACATGAACTTTGGCTGATTGAAGTATTCCCACAAGCATTGCTTTTAAGGTTTAAAACACCAAATCCCCCATTTATTTTAGGTTGACAAGCCTCTTTCCAATTGACAAAGCAAGCACAAGAAGAGCATTCCCTACCTCCTTTCCAGAAAAAAATTCCTCCTCATTCTATCAATTCTGTCCATAACCAAAGCTGGAAGTTTATGAAAAGTCATCATATATAAAGGCATAGAAGACAATACAACATTAACCAATATTAATCTGCCTCCTCCACATAATTGTGTTACCCTTCCATCCAGCAAGTCTCTTGTCTATTTCAGCCAACATTAGGCTGCCAATCTTCATGCAACAATTTTCCAGAACTTAAAGGAACTCCCAAATATATGATAGGAAAAGATCCACTTTGGCAATTCAACATATTTGCTACTTTCACTTGTAATTCTGGGTTGTCTTCTAACATAATGACTCAACTTTTGTCAAAGTTTATCTTTAATCCTGATGATAGCTCGAAATCATGAAGTAGCAATTTGAGTTTCATAATACATCTATCATAACTTCTACAAAACAATAAAGTGTCATCTGCATATTTCGATTGACAACTTTATTAAGAAATCCATCAGAACTTAGCCCTACTATCACACCATTCTTCACTGCTAGATTTAACATTCTGGTAAAAGTGTCAGCTGCCTATACAAAGAGAAGAGGTGATAAAGGATCTCCGTGTCTTGATCCTCTTTTAGAACAAATAATTTTGCCTGGGTTACCGTTTATCAAAATTATAGGTACACCTAAAGGAGGGTGAATAGGTGTACAAACTAATCTAGGAGAAATAATGCGAAATTTAAAACTTAATTGCAAACGCACTATGTATAATCAAGAGTGAGCCCGAATTTCCCGTGAAGGGCTCTGGAATTGCTCCTCTAGATTCTTCTAGATTAAGAGTTGAGGTGCTATTCAAATCTCTCTTGATTGAACACAAGTGTGGGCACACAAACTACATCTAGCATATGTATATGAACAAGTAATTACGATACAAGATATAAAGAGAGATAGAGTTGAGAGATAGTGGATCAAACGTAAACACTAAGATATGTTTCGAGATTCGAGCCACTAAACTACGTCCCCACCTTCACACAGAAGGATTTTCACTATGTCCACATAGGACCTTCCATAAAGAAACCTCCACTGAGAAATTACAATTCAACACGGGGAGTACACAACTCTTCTCTCTCAGCACATACCTCTACACAAAAGGTGGGCACTAAGCTAATCACAAAGTAAAGAACAAAATACACTTGGTGATCATAAAAATCACAAACTCTTTCTTGGTGATCTTGAAAGATTACAAACACTTTTCTCAAAATACAAAGATTCTAAATATAGATTTGAGATGATAGCTTAAGTATGTGAGAAAACAAAGTGTTTTGAAAAAGAAAGCACAAAGAAAACACATGAGAAAAACTCTAAATAAGATATAGAAATTTTGGACAAAAACTATAATCTCAAAACTTGTTTTCTTTTGATTTTTCAAAACTTTGAAATAAATAAAGATAGAGAGATTAAAGCTCTAAAACTTCTTTTTAAAACTTGCTGAAAACATTTGAAAAGATGAGAAATTTGCTCTTAAAATTCTTGGTTGAAACTAGCCTTAAAGGACCCATATTTATAGGGTTTGAAAATATAGCCGTTGGGGTTCAGAACAGGTCATAAATGACCCATCAGTCGACTGATCAACGGTCAGATTTCTAACCGTTGGGGTTACCGGTCGACCGCTCGGTTGACCGTCCCAAGGTAATTTGCCTGTCAGTCGACCGCCTGGTCGACCGAGGTTATAACCAGAGAGTAAACTTTCTGGTTCGTTGACCAACCGGTTGACCGGGGCCAGATCCAGAGAGCAAGCTTTTTGGATCGGTCGACCGTGTGGTCGACCGACCCAAGTCCAAGGTAGCGGTGCACGTTCTGTGCGCATCAGTCGACCGACCGGTCGACCGAACTCTGGTCCGGTCAACTGGTTGGTCGACCGCTGTAGGCTGTCTAAAAATCACTAAAAGACAAGCCATTGAAAAGCAGAATTCCAAGTTCTAGACGCAAAGCTAATTTTGGCCGCGTCTCAGCATCAAGGCGCGAGGGTCGAAACCCGCGTCACAGTAGCACCAAGGCGCGTGGGTTGAAACCCGCGTCTCAGCCGCACCAAGGCGCGAGGGTCGAAACCCGCGTCACAGCAGCACCAAGGCGCGTGGGTTGAAACCCGCGTCTCAGCCACACCAAGGCGCGTGGGTCGAAACCCGCGTCTCAGCAGTACCAAGGCGCGAGGGTCGAAACCCGCTTCTCAGTTGTAACCGTCCCGGTTATAGGGTCAATCACGGCCCACATAACGGGGAAAGTTAGCCCCCGTTACGGAGTGTTATTAGGAGGCACGTACGCCCCTGAAACCTCTATAAATAGCCCCGTTGCTATGAAGAAGGGGTCGGATTTTTTTTTTGGGAGAAAAGAACTCTGAGAGAAAAGAGAGAGAGAGAGTCCAACCCTTCAGAAAACTTGCTGTGTTCAAGTTAGTCTTTGCCGACAATCTCTTTGAGAGTTTTGATCGACAGAGCTGTGTTACTCCGTCAACCACCCGAAGAGAAGAGCCCCGGAAGATCTCAACGTTCACCCGGTCAACGGAGAACAAAATTCACTCTCCACCGCCACTTGAAGAACCCAGCCTTAAACAAAGGGAGGATTCAAGACTTAACATCCTCCCTCCCTTGATTCTATCTATTCATGAAAACTAAACATGTATATTCTTGAAAATCTAAAACGGTTAAACCGAAAATAATAAACTTTGAACTTGTGTGTGTATACTTGAGCATATCGACACTAGTCTAACCTTACACTAGATCTAAAGCAAAAATTAAACAAACCGAGATGCAAGTCTTCTTGTCGATCTTCATTTTTGAGACGACTCGATCCAAACTCGATCCACAGAGCTTGACTCCATCCGAGTACTAGATGCGATCTTGACGCGCGAGCTCTTGAATTAACATGTGTTAGCTCCAAAACTGGTTTAAATTTTTTGTTGAAGCGAATCATCTACTAAGATCTTGACCAATATCTGAAACTTATTAAACACAAGATTATTAGCAAACTTAATTTCATAAGTTAGTCATCATCAAAACTAAGGGAAAGGCCTCTGGGCCAACAATCTCCCCCTTTTTGATGATGACAAAACTTATAACGTTATATATGCATTAATTAAGGATAGGCTTCATAGAAGTTACCCCTTAACTCATGCATAAGAATAAAATAATAAAGACATGCAATGTAAGTTCAAGATGCTAATAAAAACATCTACACACACATATATACATAACATACATATATATATACACACACACACACACACATATACATACATACATACATACATACACATATATGTACACACACACACACACACACACGTATACATGCATACACACACACGTGTGTGTGTGCGCGCATATGTGTGTGTGTGTGTATTTATATATATGTGTGTGTGTATATATATATATATATATATATATATATATATATATATATATATATATATATATATATATATATATATGTATATATATGTAGAGAAAAATGTATATCAGCTCGCGGGCTGAGAGTATTCTCTCAGCCTGCGGCGACGTGACTCAATTTGTCACCTCACTGACTTGCGGCCCGCTTTTAGGTAGAAGTTAAATTACCAAATACCCCTTATGATAACTTTTCCTTATTGTTTATTATTATTTTCCCCCCCTTTTATTTTTGCCGCTCTTTTCAGATCAATTTTTTGCAGCCTGCGATAAAATTCTACTTTATAGTTTAATTTTTTTGTATATAATGTAGTCAGGTTCTTTGGTCGCATTGTACATTTAAACTGCGACCTTAGTCAAAGTCTTTGGTCGCAGTGTACATGGTTAAATGCGACCAAGGTCGCAGTGTTGTTATTGATAAAGATAGCCAGGAACTGCAATCTAGGGTTGCATTACATGGACTGCGACTTTGGTCGCAGTACGTTAAGTAATTAATTTTTTTGTATATAATGTAGTCAGAGTCTTTGGTCGCATTGTACATTTAAACTGCGACCTTAGTCAAAGCTTTTTGTCGCAGTGTACATGATTAAATGCGACCAAGGTCGCAGTGTTGTTATTGATAAAGATGGCCAGCAACTGCAATCTAGGGTTGCATTACATGGACTGCGACTTTGGTCGCAGTACGTTAAGTAAGTGTTGTTTTATTAAGTGTTATTTTGGATTAAGTCATTTTTTGAATCTAAATGAAAAATGAAAAGTTGTCTGTTGTCTGATGCGACTTGGAGTCACTCCGTGAGACGCGACCTGTCATAAAGATTTTATGAGATCTTTTAACGTCAAGTCTACTTTGACGAACCCCGCACCATTCGTTGTTTCCCGAAGCGGTTGTCCACGCGTCGGCTCTTCATTGGGTTTAGGCGTTAATGTCTTTTAATGGCAAACCGGCGCTGGCGGTTGGAGACCATTAATGCCGACGATTCTGATTAATGAACCATTAATTATGGTTATTATGGGCTGCCTATAAATAGGACTCACCCTCTCCCTTTAACAGCCCATAATTAGACTGTTTTCTTTCGAGAGCAATTGCTCTGAGAATTTCCGCCTTCTTCAGAGTCTCTAACAGGGGCCTGCCTCCATGGATGAAGATGACCCTACGGACGAACTTGATCGATGTTCGTCCACAAGGGAAGAAGTCATAGACCTCATCGTCCACAAGGGAAGAAGTCATGGTCCTCGTCGTTCACAAGGGAAGAAGTCATGATCCCTGACGAGGACTTAAGCCTCACCGAGATCTGCTCTGACTTGATGCACCAGTCAAGCTTGCTGGTAACGGATGGTCAGAGTGGGTATGGCGGCGGGGAATGTGGTGGATATAGTGGTGGGTAGCATACCTTGTGAGGTCTCATTCTCCCTCTCTTACCCCAGAAGTGACATCGAGGAAACTCCATGCTCACTGGATAACCTTCTGGTGAAGAGATGTTCATCAACGAAAGATCGTATCCCGGCACTTTGGAGGGTCAGTTAGAATCGGAGGATTCTGCTGCCACCAGACCTCAAGAAGAAGATTGCTCTTAGTCAACAAGGGCTCTTTTGATGTTAGTCTTCTTGGCTACTTTGATGTTTAGCCTTCTTTGTACTGCTATATTGTAACACTCAATCTTATTGTATAACAAAGCGTTTTGTATCATTTTCACATGCCTGAAGATAAATGTCTGGACATAAATAAAAGACCTCAATAACACCACTGCTCTTAGTCAACAAGGGATCTTTTTGATGTTTAGTCTTCTTTGTACTGCTATATTGTAACACTCAATCTTATTGTATAAGAGATCGTTTTTGTATCATTTGCACATGCCTGGAGATAAATGCCTGGACATAAATAAAAAGCATATTTGTTTTTTTAATAAACTACGAACTTGGTCGCAGCCATGCATTGCAAACTAAACAACTATGACCATAGATGACACTGCGACCAAGGTCGCATAAGATACATTGCAAACAGTAACTACTGCGACCAGGGTCGACACTGTGACCAAAGACTGGGACTAAGCAACTGCTGCGGTGACGTGTCACCTCGTCGCAGTGTTGTTGTTTACCTCGTCGCAGTGTTGTTGTTGATTAAGACTAAAGACCAGCAATAGCGTTGCAAACTAAACAACTATGACCATAGATGACACTACGACCAAGATCGCATAAGATACATTGCAAACAGTAACTACTGCGACCAGGGTCGACACTGTGACCAAAGACTGGGACTAAGCAACTGCTGCGGTGACGTGTCACCTCGTCGCAGTGTTGTTGTTTACCTCGTCGCAGTGTTGTTGTTGATTAAGACTAAAGACCAGCAATAGCGACCAAGATTGCAGATTATTTTTTTAAGACTGCGGCCATCAACTGCGACCAATGTCGCAGTGTTGTTGTTGATTATTTATAAAGACCACCAACTGCGACAAGGTCGCAGTGATGTTGTTGATGAAGAGTAAAGACCAGCAACTGCGACCAAGGTCGTTGTGTATTTTATTAAGACTAAACACCAACAACTGCGATCAAGGTCGCAGTTTATTTTATTAAGATTACGGTCGTTTATTTTATTAAGACTACGGTCAGAAACTGCGACCAAGGTAGCAGTGTTGTTGTTGATTAAGACTAAAGTCCAGCAACTGCGACCGAGGTCGCAGTGTATTTATTAAGTCTGCGTCCAGCAACTGCAACCAATGTCGCAACCTTTCATTTTAAAATTTATAAGGGTGAAGTAATATAATTATTAACTGCGTCCATGGTCGCAGTATATTCGTTTAGTGTAAAATTTTTAAAATGAAAGTTTGTAACAATTGTACAGCATTTTTCAACCAAAACATAGTAGTAAAAAATGTAATTCACACAATTAACTTTAGAAAACAGATTTATATATATTTAAAAAAAATAAAATACAATTTTTTAAACTTGTAATCCTCGTCATCCCCATCGTAATGAGAAAGAAGTTTGCGACTTTGGTCGCAGTACTGAAGGAGGTCGCATTGCTATACGATAGCATGTTTCCTCCGGTATTCTTTATTCTGTATTAAGTATGCGACAATGGAATATTTTTTTTACTTTTCAATGCTAGAAGTCGCCGTCGTCATATAAAAGGGGTATTTTTGTCAATTTGTTTCACGATTGTTTAGGCGGGATTTTTTTGATTTTTTTGGCGCCCACACTCTGCGACCGATGTGTGGCATATATTCAGCCACGTCCCGTAGGCTGAGAAACTCTCTCAGCCTGCAGGCTGAGGTACAGTAAGCCCATATATGTATATACACACATATATATGTATATGTGTGTGTGTGTGTATATATATACACAGACATACACACACACACACATATATCTACACACACACACACATACATACATATACATATATATTTATATATATATACACACACATACATACATACATATGTATGTATGTATACACATACATACATACATATATATACATACATACATACATATATATATATACACACACACACACACACACACACACACATATGTGTATATATATACATACATATGTGTATATACATATGTGTATATATATATATATGTATACACATATGTATGTATATATATATATATATATATATATATATATATATATATATATATATATATATATATATATATATATATATATATATATATATATATATAAGCCAAGAAAAATATCTATATGTATGTATGATCAGAGCAATATAATATCAATTGAAATTAAGATGCATACATATAGAAAACAAATATGAGTATACAAAAAATCAATTTTCATTAAAATCATGTTTTCATGCACATATTCAAAAGATACTCAATTAAGAGCATATAAGGTATGGTCGCCCATCTAACCGCTCTTAAAAGATAGGCGTTTTTAAAAATAAGATTTGAAGATCATTTTAGCACAGCTTAAAAATCACTACCAAATTGAAAAATAATGAACTAATTTAAAGTAATTTTTAAAATTAGTTCGAAATCCTTCAACTTAGGAATAAAACATGAATATATCTATAAAAATATGCTAACTACACAAAAATTGACACTAAATGAGCTATGAAGCACATATATTCTCATGAATCCAAAATCATGAGTAAATAAAGAAAATAGAGTGCATAAAAATTATGTAATCAATATATGCATGAAGACAAGACATTGAAGCTCAATCAAAATGAAAATCCTTTTATCAAAAAGACATAAAACTATGAAAAATTTAATTTTCATCAAAAATTAAACAAGCTTCAAAATATATGTATGTTTTGTCAAAACTAAAAGTATACATACATATCCCAAATATAAAGGAGTTCACAAATGAATGAAAAGTAAGTGACTCTAGGATAAACATGTTATCTAAGAGTTTTAGACAAAATTAATATATACATGAAGCTAAACAGAAACATGTACAAAAATGAGGATAACAAGTAAAGATGTAAGTATCATCAAAGTACATCTAATGAGTACAAATGAGTAATAAAGTACAAACACATAATAATCAAGTATAGCTCACTAATTGTATAAGTATAAGTACAAGTTTTAATAAAAAATTACATCTAAACAAGTATTCAAAACATGAAGCACAAAACATAAACAAACATGATCATTAGGGTAAATGCACGTGCTATTAGAATTAGGATATACACAATAGCTAAACTCTAATGAGAATATAAAAATATAAATCCATATAAACATGGGTGTATCTCAAAGACTATCTATGTATATCATATCTCTAATTAACATTGCATTTAACATAATGAGCATTAACATGACATGAAAATTATCTGTTGTAAAAGCATATAAACTAAAATGAGAGTAAAAGATAGTTACCCAATCGAGTGAACTAATTTCTATATCTTCAAACCATGGTGGTTCTTCCACCTAAACATTCTTGAAAGTGATGTATCCATAAATATTATCTTAGCTCGGATCACATCTACCATCAAGGTACTGATACTCTTACGTCTTGTGAGAGCTCACACCAACATCAAATAAAATATGGGTGAATTTTGGTACCTACACTTTCTTGGATCCATGGGGGTTAGCACCTTTCCTAACCCAAATAAATTTATTTGCAAAATTTGAATTATGTATTCTATCATAATAAAATTTTGCAAGGTGGCCCGTACGTTCACAATGTGTACAAGTGTACACATTAGCATACATAAAATCATGTGTGTGAGCATGATGAGCATGTGTATACCGTGGTTGTATGCATGAATATGTGGAGCATGTTTCTTATGAAAAATGAATTCCAATCGTGTGCGATTCATGACACATATCATGAGAAGATAACTCAATAGGAGCATGACAAGAATCAAAAGAAAAATCATTTTTCAAAGAAATATTTTCCTTTGAAATAAAATCTAATTTTTGGAAAACAAAGCAATTTTATTTTTCAAAGAATTATTCTCTTTTAAAACAAAATCTAATTTTGAAGATAAAACCTCATTTTTCTTCAAAACAATATCAAAATCATTTTTTTTCTTAAAATTTTATTTTCTTTTAAAACAAGATCAAGTTGAGTTTTCAAGGAATCTCTTTCACTTGAAATCTCAACCCTCTCTTGCAAAATCCTATTAAGTTTTAAAAATAAATTTTTATTTTTTAATTCAAAACTCTTACTTTTCAAAAGTTTGTATTTTGAAAGTAAATTTTCACAAAATATAGAGAGCCCTTCATTTAAAACATGTGCATCCATAACATTATCATTACATGAAGAACTAGCACAATCATCAAGTTGGGTATCCGAATTTACCTCAAGGTAGTCATTCTCTTGGACCATATAGCACGTTTGCTCGGATTCATTCCTTATTGGTTCTCTCTGCAAAATAGGTTGCACCTGTTCCTTGAAAGAGATCAATGTGTTACACACTGCAAAAGTGGAATCACAATGAGAAATTAAAGAAAGATATTTTTTACCAAGTGTGTGCCTAAGTGCCTCCATGGCTTGTGTATTGGCCTCTAGGTGCTTGCTATTACCAACATAAGATTTCTTGATAGTGGCAAAGATAAATATACAATCCTAGGGTTTGAGGTAAGCACTCATTTTAAATTTTCACATGTCAATATTAGAAACATTAAACATGGGTGGAGCAAGATAATCCACGAGTGTAAACAAATATATATGCAAAGCAAATAACTATATTAGCAATCAAGGATCACTCTTAGGTGATTAAACCTAATATCAGGAGCACTAGCTCTGATATCACTTGTAGGTACACCTAGAGTAATTTTCTCTTTTGAGAGAAGATTTTGGTGTATTTGTCTTCTTTGTTAGCTTTGTGTGTATTCACTCAAACTAGCTTTGTGCAATGGATCAAAACAATAGTGATTTTCTCCTTTGATTAGAAACATTACATTTTGTCTCAGTCTTTGATAAAAGTATAGACATAGAGCCTGTTCCGAATCAAATCATTTAAAATAAATGTTTTGCTAGTTCAATTTTGGTCTTATTTAGTAAATTGATTGCATGTTATATGACTCAAAACTTTGTTGCATAGTTAGTATAGTTTAGAAATTTCGACGAGTGAAAAGAGAAGTAGAATCGTTAATTTTTTATTTACAAAACAAATAAATAACAATATAGAAATAAAAAGTGAAAGATATGGGAATTAATACAGCCAACAGAGTGTATTTTCAATTTGAATTGCTTATCTATGAATTCAAATGGGAAGGATTCGACCAAGTCTATCTCATGTTTTTGTAGTGTATTTGAAACTTAATCTATACTCGTTTAAAAAGAGTGAGTTTTGTGTTTCAAGGTTGTCTTTTTTGGGTTTGTCCGGAGTAGATCATGACCGGCTATTAACTCTGACATAAAATCCCAACCGTCAAAATTTATATGTTGTTTTGAAGACCCGACCCATTTTAAGTACCCGATCCATTTGAAAGTTCAATTTGATCCAACCTCTCCCCTTTGTGGTCACAACTCTCTCTCTCTCTCAAAAAAAAAAAAAAAAAAAAAATCAAACAACAAGCATTTAATCTATTACAATGAATTCAACACAAGCAAGTGATTGTACATCAGTAGCTGCGCCAGTGGACACTCCAGCATGAGGTCCAATAGCTTCAGAATCAACACTAACAATGGCAGCAGCATCAATCTCCTGATCTCTCTGAATTCTTCTCTAAGCTCTGCTGCCAACAGCCCCTCTGATTCCTCCTCTGGCACAAGTCTTCCACAATTTGTCTAGCAGATTTTCTAACCAAAAAGTGATGCAAGAGTTAATACACTCGAGAGTAAAGAAACATTACTCCTAAAATTTTGAGAAAATATTATACTATTTCTTTCATGCAACACCATCCAACAGGCTGTCATCACTGAAACATACTATTCAATCTGAACCTTAGAATTAACTTGATCATGTCCCAATTGAGCCCACAAATCAAGCATATCTCTGGGTTTATGACCAATATGAAGATCTCTATTTATAGAGTCCCAAATAACATGTTAGGATTTGTCTTGTTTTCAAGAGGAGATGATGGTCCAAGAAGATCCAATCGAGTTGGAGAAGATGATGGTTTGAAGTAGAAGAAACAAATCCAGGTTAATGCAAATTAGTTGGCTTATAAGGAGTATAAGTCGACTTATGCACAGACTAGTCAACTATAGTCGGGACTAGGCAAGAAACAGAGAAGAACATGTCATACACTAGTCAACTTATAAGAATTATAAGTGGACTAATGGGAGGATTAGTCGACAACATGATAAGTTGACATTTGAAGCGTTTTCTGAAGCAGAATCAGTTTCTTTTTCAGGCCCAGGTTTTCTTTTTCTGGTGGGATACGAATATGATTCAATTCCTATTCAATGAAGATTATTTTTAAAGATTAAAGGGTTTAGAATCCTTCTGAATCAAGGAGATCAACTCCTAATAAGATTGATTAAGATTATTCAAGCATCCAATGGCCAAGATCATCTCATAGACCAAATTGGAGTTGTTTTGTAAAATTCTATAAGAAAAAAGTTATAATTAAGCATTGTAAATTGGAGTAGAGGATGGAAAATAAAGATGTAAGATCCTAAAAAGCCAAGAAGGTCCTAAAAGGCCATGAAAGAGAGGAGCAAGTGAATATGCACAGAGAGAAGGTATACTCTTATAATTTAAGTCTAAATTCAAGAAGAAAGTGAATACTCTTATGACATCAAGAGGAAGGTTAGATCTCTTTGTATCAAGTTTATTAATAAAGCTCTTTCAAGTTCTCTCCCCGTGAACGTAGGTCAAGTTTGAGTCGAACCACGTTAAAATGTGTGTTCTTCTTCTTGATCTTTTAATATTCATCTTATGTGCTTGAGGTAAATCGATCTCATGGCGTGCTTGAGATCATCGGTGGGGATTTTTCTATCTCCTAACAATTGAATCATAGTAGGTATGATATCTCGGGTTATATACGCAACAATTGGTATCAGAGCATATCAATTTCGTAACAAATGGTATCAAAGCTGATGGTGTTCATTCAAGACTTGAGTGCTCTAGGTGGAAAAGAAGATGTCGCGTCAACAGAGTTCGACGGAGGCATCAAGATGAAGAAGACAACAAAGAAATTTTAGATTTTTGCTAAAGTAAAGATCAATGACTTTTGGAGTATATTGATCAAGGTGGAGTCGTCAAGACTCAATGATGTTCAAATTTGAACACGGTAAACGCGACGACGATGATTGGTTCATCACCAATGGCGGACGACAAGAAGAGCTCGACAAGCTCACGGAGGCATCGCATAAGACATTCCATGGAGGCTCGTGAGGCAGCAAGTCAAAGAAAAAAATAGCGGAGGGTGATGAAGACAATCAATGGACGAGATTGATCAAAAAGTAGATTGTACAATCATAATCAGATTCAGATGATCAAGGTGTCAAACCCTATATTCTCAACTTTTGTATGCAATGGTGGGTGTAGATTGAGGAAATTTTAAGGTTTGGTGCAGGTTCTGCACAGTTCAGTAAAGAAATCGACGGAGATTATGATTAAAGTTACGATGGACTAGTCGTGACATGGTGAAATTATTGCAGACATTGGTGGATCTATCAGCTTGAAGATCATCAATAGCAGGGTAATAGATCTGATAAACATCAATTCAGTGATGGATGACAGTCTTGATTGATTGAAGAAAAATCATGACAGTATGTGAGGAGAAGGATCATGACAGTGTGTGGGGAGAAGGCCCGATAAGACCATGATAGTTATGAGAATACGGTGAGTCTCAAGATTAAAACACCGATAGATGCTGAACCATCACCAACTGATCGGTGGAAGACCATGGCACGACAAGCCTTTGACAGTGTTCGTGTAAAGTTGATAAGACCATGGCAGAATTAGAGGCGGTTTGCCTCAAGACCCGCGGGGGCCCCAAGGCCGCAAATGCATCACAAAGTGGAATTTTTTAGTGGCAGTGGTGATGCAACGCAAGCTAAGAGAAAGAAACTAGGTCAAGGTGGAGTTTCAATGAAAACTTAAAGGGAGTTCACTTCGGGGTGGAGCTTCAAAGAAAAGGTTTATCTAAGTTTTGCAGGACGACTAAAGAAAATGTGCATTCAGGTAAGATCTGAGATGGGTCAAGGCATGATGGTAAACAGCCAAAGACCCCGGCAAGAGGGCAAGGTTAAAGGTTTCACGGTATGGTTACAACCAAGGAAAGAATCAATGTAGTAGTCTAAATTCTCAAGGTATTTCGCTAAAGACTTGAAAAGCAAGTCAAGGTGGAGATTGTTAGAATTTTGCCTTATTTTTAAGAGGAGATGATGATCCAAGAAGATGCAATCGAGTTGGAGAAAATGATGACTTGAAGTAGAAGAAATAGATTCAGATTGGTACAAATTAGTCGACTTATAAAGAGTATAAGTCGACTTATGCACAGACAAGAAACAAAGAAAGACATGTCATACACTAGTCGACTTATAAGAATTATAAGTCGACTAATGGAAGGGATTAGTCGACTAATCCACATGATAAGTCGACTAATCGAGTCATTTTCTGAAGTAGAATCAGTTTTCTTTTCTGGCGCTAGTTTCTTTTTTCTGGTGGGATATAAATAGAATTCAATTCTTATTCAATGAAGCTTTGTTTCTAAAATTAAAGGGTCTAAAATCCTTCTAAATCAAGGAGATCAACTCCTAATAGGATTGTTCAAGATTATTCAAGAATTCAATGGTCAAAATCATCTCATAGACCACGTAGGAGTTGTATAATAAAATCTTATAAATAAAAATTGTAAGCAAGCACTATAAATTGGAGCAGAGGAGCACAGGATGAAAAATAAAGATGTAAGGTCCTAAAAGTTAAGAAAGAGAGGAGTAAGGTGAAGGTACATAGAGAGATTGTATACTTTTGTAATTTAGGTCTAAATTCAAGAAGAAGGAGAATACTCTTGTGGCATCAAGAGGAATGTTAAATCTCTTTGTATCAATTTTATTAATAAATCTCTCTCACATTCTCTCCCGGTGGACGTAGGCAAAGTTTGGGCCGAACTACGTTAAATTGTGTGTTTTTCTTCTTGTATCTTTTAATATTCATCTTGTGTGCTCGAGGTAATCGATCTCATGGTGTGCTTGAGGTCGTCAGTAGGGATTTCCGTATCTCCCAACAATTGATATCATAGTAAGTACGAAATTCCGAGTTATGCACGCAACAATTGGTATCAGAGCATATCAATTTCGCAACATAAAATTCACAAAAGGGCAATGAAAGAAAACAATTAAATGGACTCAGTGACATTATCACATAGCACACACTCACCCAACTGTATGATCCCCTTGTGAGCTAGCTAATCAAGAATACTAAGTTTCCCTTTGATAATGACCCACATAAGAATTTTGATCTTCAAAGAAACATGAATGGACCAAATAACTATTGGCTCAAAAGAGATACCACCAAAACTTTAAGCAAGATGACAGGATCTATCCAAAATTGTCCCTTCTGATCCCATTTTCATATTCTACAATTTTTTTTGATTTTTAGGGCTCCATTCTCTGATGAGCCGCAACAGATTCATATATTCTTCAACCAAATTGCTTGTTAGATTCCTTCTGACAGCCATTAGCCAGTTGCCAATGCCATTCATTATTATCCAAATATCTACACTGACTAATCAACACAGATTTGTTCATGGCCAGATTATCCAACGTTGGAAAAGTATTGGAAAGAGATTATACAATCATGATTTTTTATATTATTCCTACATTTCTGCTCCTAATTTTGTGTGGGGGTATTTGCCGTGCCAAGGATTTTTTTGAAACATTCAAAAAATTAAACGACAACGTTTGGGAATTATGGTTTGCGTTTAAACAACGTTTTAAGTCAGTTTGTGGTGGAGAAGAAACATGTGAAGGTGGTGGGTTCATTGGCAGCACAGAAGAAACCAGAGAGGAGAGAGAAAAAGAAAGGAAAAGAAAAAGAGAAAATGAAAAAGAAAAGAGGGGTTGGGCATGTTGAGCTTAGTTTGGACTACAAGCGCGAGTACAGAATACATGTGGTTAAAAATCGATTTTAAACAGGTCCATACAACTGATTTGTCTCAAACTGGCGACCACTGAGAGCAAACCCAACGTCTTAGCGATCGGCCACTCACGCGGTGATTACGATATAAAGTCAGAATATGCGTTACAATATAAATATTAATATTTATTTTTTACATCTTATCAAATATCTTTCCTTATATTTTTATGAACACGTGCATTGCACGTGCCAAAGACTAGCTAAAATCAATGCTTCAAGCCTCCAAAAGTAGTTTTTGACATTACCAATTAATTTAGTTTATATATTTCTTGCTACTGAATGAAGTGTAAAATAGGATCAGTATACCTTGATATTTGTCATGTGCATTTGTTGCCATTGGCCAATTGTCACATATTGTTATCTCATTCATGCTGCTCCAAAACATTCGTCCTTTGCGGAAGATTCATCCTACCTTTTTTTCAAAATATATGCGCTTTAACATACTTGGATCTATGAAATACTCGAATCAATGAGATTTCTGAAAGCATCACTATGTTAACAAGATTAAGGCGCTTAACTCTGAAATTTACTAGACAACCTGAATTCTTACCTTCAGGAATGATTTCAAGCCCTCAGGAGCTTCAGGTATTAAATATATTTCATAGTAAAATATGTGAATATTTGGAAGATTGTGTTGGTGATGGTCGCAAAGATAGTCGTATGAGTAGAAGAGAAAAATCTCTACATGAGTGAGGCATATGACAAGGGACATTGTCTCATTGAAGATCTAATAAGAGCATACTTATTAGAGGATGGTGTTGGATCCATGTATGTCAAGATGCACGATGTTATGAGGGACTTGGCTTTGTGGACAGCTTCAGATTGCGGAGTGAATCAAAACTATTAGATTGTGAAATCAGGAATTGGGCTGAGAGAAACACCTGCTGAGGTTGAAAAATGGAAAGAAGCACATGTGATATCTCTGATGTATAATGAGATAAAAGAATTTCCCCTTCTTCCTTTTGAGTGCCCATCCCTCTCATTTCTGCTGCTCCAAAACAATCGTCCTTTGCGGAAGATTCATACTATTTTTTTCAAAATATCTGTGCTTTAACATACCTGGATCTATCAAAATACTCGGGTCAATGAGCTTCCTGAAAGCATCACTATGTTGACAAGATTAAGCTGCTTAAATCTGAAATTTACTAGACAACTTGAATACTTATCTTCAGGAATGATTTCAAGCCCTCAGGAGCTTCAGGTATTAATATATTTCAAAGTAAAATATGTGAATCTTTGGAAGATTGTGCTGGTGATGGTCGCAAAGATAGTCGTATGAGTAGAAGAGAAAAATCTCTATATGAGTGAGGCATATGACAAGGTACATGTCTCATTGAAGATCTAAAAAGAGCATGCATATTAGAGGATGGTGTTGGATGCATGTATGTCAAGATTGACGATGTTATGAGAGACTTGGCTTTATGGATAGCTTCAGATTGTGCAGTGAATCAAAATAATTGGATTGTGAAATCAGGATTTGGGCTAAGAGAAACACCTGCTGGGGTTGAAAAATGGAAAGAAGCACATGTGATATCTCTGATGCATAATGAGATAAAGGAATTGCTCCTTCTTCCTTTTGAGTGCCCCTCCCTATCATTCCTGCTGCTCCAAAACAATTGTCCTTTGCGGAAGATTCATCGTAGCTTTTTCCAAAATATGTGTGCTTTAACATACTTGAATCAATCAAATACTCGGATCAATAAGCTTCCTGAAAGCATCACTATGCTCACAAGATTAAGGCGCTTAAATCTGAAATTTACTAGACAACTTGAATACTTACCTTCAGGAATGATTTCAAGCTCTCAGGAGCTTCAGATATTAAATATATTTCATAGTAAAATATGTGAATCTTTGGAAGATTGTGCTGGTGATGGTCGCAAAGATAGTCGTCTGAGTAGAAGAGAAAAATCTCTACATGAGTGAGGCATATGACAAGGGACATCGTCTCATTGAAGATCTAAAAAGAGCATGCTTATTAGAGGATGGTGTTGGATGCATGTATGTCAAGATGCACGATGTTATGAGGGACTTGGCTTTATAGATAGCTTCAGATTGCGGAGTGAATCAAAACAATTGGATTGTGAAATCAAGAATTTGGCTGAGAGAAACACCTGCTGAGGCTGAAAAATGGAAAGAAGCACATGTGATATTTCTGATATATAATGAGATAAAGGAATTTCCCCTTCTTCCTTTTGAGTGCCCCTCCCTCTCATTCCTGCTGCTCCAAAACAATCGTCCTTTGTGGAAGATTCATCCTAGCTTTTTCCAAATATGTGTGCTTTATCATACTTGGATCTATCAAATATTCGGATCAATGAGCTTCCTGAAAGCATCACTATATTGACAAGATTAAGGTGCTTATAATCTGGAATTTACTAGACAACTTGAATACTTACCTTCAGGAATGATTTCAAGCCTTCAGGAGCTTCAGGTTTTAAATATATTTCATAGTAAAATATGTGAATCTTTGGGAGATTGTGCTGGTGATGGTCGCAAAGATAGTCGTATAAGTAGAAGAGAAAAATCTCTACATGAATGAGGTATATGACAAGGGACATTGTCTCATTGAAGATCTAAAAAGAGCATGCTTATTAGAGGATGGTGTTGGATGCATGTATGTCAAGATGCACGATGTTATGAGGGACTTGGCTTTATGGATAACTTTAGAATGCGGAGTGAATCAAAACAATTGGATTATGAAATCAGGAATTGGGCTGAGAGAAACACCTGCTGAGGTTGGAAATTAGAATGAAGCACATGTGATATCTCTGATGTATAATGAGATAAATGAATTGCCTCTTCTTCCTTTTGAGTGCCCCTCCCTCTCATTCCTGCTGCTCCAAAACAATCGTGCTTTGCGAAAGATTCATCCTAACTTTTTCCAAAATAAGTGTGCTTTAACATACTTGGATCTATCAAATACTCGGATCAATGAGCTTCCTAAAAGCATCACTATGTTGACAAGATTAAGGTGCTTAAATCTGAAATTTACTAGACAACTTGAATACTTACCTTCAGGAATGATTTCAAGCCCTCAGGAGCTTCAGGTATTAAATATATTTCATAGTAAAATATGTGAATCTTTGAAAGATTGTGCTGGTGATGGTCGCAAAGATAGTCGTATGAGTAGAAGAGAAAAATCTCTACATGAATGAGGCATATGACAAGGGACATTATCTCATTGAATATCTAAAGAGAGCATGCTTATTAGAGGATGGTGTTTGATGCATGCATGTCAAGATGCACGATGGTATGAGGGACTTGACTTTATGGATAGCTTCAGATTGCGGAGTGAATCAAAACAATTGGATTGTGAAATCAGGAATTGGGCTGAGAGAAACACCCGCTGAGGTTGAAAAATGGAAAGAAGTGTAAGATCACCTAGAGGGGGGGTGAATAGGTGATGGCTAATCTAATGGTCACTTATGAACAAATAATGCGGAATTAAAACTAAGATGACCAAATAAAACTTCTTTTAATTAAACACTTATGTATAACACAAGAGTGTTGCCGAATTCCCCTTGCGAGGCTCTGGACAAGCTCCTCTAGATTCCCCTTGAATGGGTTGAGGTGCCGCGTTGGCTCTCTTGGTTGAATACTAGTGTTAACAACAATCCCAAGCAAGTATAGCAAATATGAGCACAAGTGAATATCATGCATATAAAGATATATCATGCATATAAAGATAGACAATAATTGAATGCAAGATATAAATAAGAGACAAGAGAGAGAGAAAGAGCAATCGCAAACACAAGGGTATGTTTCGAGGTTCGAGCACACTTGCTCTACATCCCCGCCTTCGACACACGAAGGATTTCCACTATGCACGATCCAACCGGATCTCTCCTTGGTGCCGCAACACCTACAAGCCCTCGGACTCCCAAAGTCCCTTACACACCACAAGCCCACCGGCTCGTCGAGGCCGCACCTCAAGCTACAAGAGTTCGCACCCGAACCCTAAACAACCACGAGCACACTTGCCCGTCTCCTCAAAGTATAAGATGAAATCTTGGTGATCTAAACACTTGATCACCTACAAAAACTCTCACTACAACACCTATAGGATGAATAGCTCAATGGATGCTCAAGTGTAGTGTGAGAAATCAAGGAAAGAACTTTTGATGGAAAACTCAAGAAATCACAATAAACACTCTCTTGATAAAATCCCTTTTGATAGGAAATATTGGCACTCTATTTTGTGGAGAAAACTCTGCTAAAAGAATGGAAATAACTGGACAAAAGCTCTCCTAAAATCTTGGCTCAAAACAATGACAAAACCCCCTTTTATAGAGGTCAGAAAATCTGACCGTTGGGGTCTGTCAGAGCTGCCGGTCGACCGGTAACGGTCAAAAATCTGACCGTTACAGCCTCCGGTCGACTGGCCCGGTCGACCGGGAAGAACAGAGAGCACTGCTCTCAGTTCCGGTCGACCGGGCCCGGTCGACCGCACAAAACGTGCACAGTTTTGTGCACGTCGGTCGACCGGCCCGGTCGACCGACCTCTGTGCAATAGGTTAACTTGGAGCACAGTTTTGAGGTCTAAAACGTTCGAATTTGGGAATAAGTATATAGGATGAATTTGTAGATATTGAAGTCTTCTTTCTAATGCAACTTAAATCAAATCAATATCAATTCGGATTTGAAAGTTATCAATAAAATACTAAAAGGTATCAAATCAGAAACTGTAAACTATTTTTCAGACTTCAACCCAATATTTGACATTCTTAACATTTAAATCAGAAAACGATTATTGAATATTAAATGTAGCTCTGAAAGTCATCTTTAAAATGCAATTTAAATCATGTTAATTGAATAAGAGAATCAAAAGTTATGACTAAAAGACTAAAAGAGTGTCGAGAGTTCTAAAATGGTTTTGGTTAAAAACACATGTATATTTGAAACACCAAAAACCAAAACGGTATTTTTCTAGAACTAAAAATCTTTTATGAAAACACATATAAATCAAGAGTGTGTGTGTGATATGAACTTGAGCAATCCACCAACTATTCTATATCCTTTACATTTTAACTAAAACAAAACAAATCTTATACCTAGACACAAGTCTTCAACTTCTTGAAGTCTTCCCTTGAAGGCTTCTCATCTTCTTGACTTGGTCCAAAAGTAATCCACCGAGCTCATCTCTAGATGTGTACTTGTTGCATAGGCTCGTGAATCAACCGGTGCTAGCTTCCAACTTGTCTTTAAATCCTTTGTTGAAGCTCCACACCTACTAAGATCTTGATAAGGAATCTGTCACTAATTAAACACAAGATTATTAGTAAATATAACTTCATGAGTTGATCATCATCAAAACTAGGGTGATAGGCCTTTGGGCCAACAATCTCCCCCTTTTTGATGATGACAAAACTCATGACGTTATATATGCATGGATTAAAGTAAAGCTTCAAAGAAGCTCCCCCTTAACTCATGCATACAAAATAAATAATAAATATGATCATGAAGCACATGAATATGGATGCAAATATGGAGATGCAACAAGCATAAATCAAAATCTTTTTACTCCTATTTGCATAAATCAAAACACATATGCATAAATACAAATTAATTCCCTTAATTCCTTAAGTAAGAAGACAAATCTTCTCTCCCCCTTTTTACTCCTATTTGCATAAATCAAAACACATATGCATAAATACAAATCTTAATTCCCTTAAGTAAGAAGGACAAATACTTCTCCCCCTTAAGCAAGGAAATCATGCATATATATCAAAACAAAAACACAAATACTTCTCCCCCTTTTTGTCAATCATCAACAAAGGGTTCAAAGTAAAATCAAATCAACAAATTTTCTCCCCCTTTATGTCAAAAATAAAGAAGTCAAGGAGGGGCGATACAAATCAAAAATTTTGAATTTTTCTCATCAAAACAAAATCATTAATTCTATTTTATCAAAACAAATTTTGAATTTTCTCTTTGATATCAAATAAAAAATATTGATACCATTTTAAAATCTAATGCATAAGCTTGAAAAATAAGATTTGAATTAAGCTTAGCATTAACAACACATGAAGAATTCGAACTAGTTAAATGAGAGTGTTTAACAACTAGTACGAAATCCTTCTATCAAGGAATAAATCTAAGGATTTTCATGAAATAGCAATGAAACACAAAACACTCAAACACTCTAATCTATAAAGTCCAAATAGTTTCAAAAGAAGTGAGTGTACTAATGTTATGTGAAACATGGCATCATGAAAATGGCAATAAGGTACAATATTCCTTAGAAAATCATAAACATCAAAATCATCTCACTTTTTTTTTATTAAATCATTGAAAACAAAATCTATATGTCAAGATATATGTATGTTTTGACAATACATGAAATATACATACATATCTCTTAAACTCAAGTGAGTCTATATGATGGATTTGCATTGAAGGCAAAAGACTCAAGAGTTATACATGTATATTTTAAGGTTTGGCAAAATACACATATACATGAAATAAAAGGCACATGATCATAAATCAAATCCAAAAGGTGAACATAAGTTTAAATATGTATGAATCATCAAAACTAAGCAATACAAGTACATTTCAAGGGTTCAAATAAGCATTTAAGCACACTTACTAATAGATCTTTTTGAGGCCCATGATATGTTCAAGTATAAATCCTAGTGTTGACAAAAACTAACATATAAACTAATATTCAAATCATGAAGCATTAAATTTTAAGAAAAATTGAATCATGTGACAATCTCAAAAACTATTTGAAGAATACATAACTAGTATAAATTGTTTTGAAAACTAGTTAAAGATCCTTCAAATATGTCAAATCATATGTTTTTCATGAATGAGACTAAGTACATAAAATCCAAGCACTCATAGTCCATAAAGCTCATAAATATATTTTTGAATAAAAGATGAGTGTTCAAAGGTTATGTAAATAGTATTTTCATGAAAGTTGTCATTGAAGCTCAAATCACATAGAAATCATTGTTATCAAATCAACACAAAATCATTTTTATTAAAACTACAATCTTCATGGTATATGCATGAATTATACAAATCTAACAATACACATACATATCCCAAAATTGTAAAAGAGTCTATCAAATATTTGCATGAAAGCTAGAGACTCACGGGTATACATGTATATTTATTAGATTTGAATTAAACACACATACATGAAGTAAAATCAAAGATAGGCATAACAAGTATAAATGACCGAATCATCAAAACTAGCCTATACACATGCATATAGTGGATACAAATGAGCATGAAGTCCAAATATATGAGTCAATTGTAGTTCACTATACATATATGTATAATGCAAGTTTTGACGCATTCTACATTTAAGCATGTAAATGCCACGTGAAGCACATAAAATCTTAAAACATGAACATGCTATGAATGATATTATGAAAATAAAAGTATGTACATAAATAAAAGGGAGTTTAGAAATTGTTACCAACTCCAAAGCTCCTAGCATGGTGGTTGATCCACCAAAGCTCCTTGATAGCGATGCAACCCAAAAGTATATCCATCATGTCCAAGTGCATCCACTACCAAGGTACCATCCCTCTCACGTTTTGAGAGAGCCCTCACCTACATCACAAGCAAAAGGTGGGGGTTTTGGTACCCATATTTTCTTGGGTCCTTTGGGGTTAGCTTTATAATAAGGAACCCAAAATCCTTTAGACATAGCAAAATATAAGTTATGCTTCTTATCAAAACAATATTTTGCTAAATGGCCTTTGCGACCACAATGTGTACAAGTGTACCCCTATCATGATGCTTATGAGTGTGATTGTGATCGTGATGTGCAACATAAGCATGAGCATGATGTGTATGTGCATGAGCATGGGGAACTTGTTTCTTTTGAAACAAAGATTCCAACTTAGAATGATTGAATGCACATGTGCTCAAATTAGAGCTCAAATTTTCTATCTTATTTTTCAAATTCTTAATCTCATTAGTTGTGGCATGTAAAGCATGATGAGATATATGATCATTTTTCTTTTTCTTTTGTGAAACAATTCTTTTTCTTTTTCAACAAATTTTCTTTTCAAAGTAATATTTTCTTGAAAAACAACTTCTTTTTGAGTTTTCACCAAAGCAATTTTATTTTTCAAAAACATATTCCCTTCACATAAATCATTTAATTTAGACATAAGGGAAACATTCTCATTTTTCAAAATATTGTTTTCTTTTTCAATACATGCTATTTTAGTTTTAAAGAAACATTCTCTCTTAGCATGCAATCAAAATTCTTTTTCAAATCATTATTCTCCTTTTCTAAGCATGCAATGTTAGAGTTAAAAGAATCTTGTTCTATATGCATGCAATCAATTTTCTTTTTCAAATTTTTATTTTCTTTCTTAATCATGTCATATTTCTCAAGAATTGTTTGGCAAAATGAAGTGAGCTCATCATATGACATGTCCTCATCATCGGATTCGGAGTTTACCTCAAGGGGGTTATCCCCTTGGACCATGTAGCACTTATTGGAGGTGTCGCTTCCAACATCCGAATCGCTCCCGGCATAATATAGATGTAGGCTGTCTAAAATGACTAACAGACCAGCCATTAAGGAAGCAGAGTCTCAAGCTCTAGACGCGAGAAATCGATGCTCGCGTCTCAGCATTAAGACGCGTTGGCTCTACACCTGCGTCACACATTCAACGTGAAGGCCCGAAGCCCGCGTCTCAAACCTCAAGGCGCGTTTGGCTCGAAGCCCGCGTCTCAAACTTCAAGGCGCGTTGGGCTCGACGCCCGCGTCTCAAACTTCAAGGCGCGTTCGGCCCAACGCCCGCGTCTCAGTTGCAACTGCCCTGATTGCGGGGCCAGTCACCGCGCATGTAGCGGGTAGTGGCCCCTCATTCGGGAGCGTTTTCAGGAGGCACCTTCACCCCCCTGAGATCCCTATAAATAGCCTTGTTTGCTATAAAGAGAGGATCGGAGTTTTTGGAGAGACACACAGGGATAGAGGCTTGAGAGGATCGAAGCTTGGCAGAAGATCAGAGTTTTGAAGAGAGAGAGCTTTGAGATAGGGCATCATCAAAATCGATCGAATCCAGGCAGAAGGATCATCAAGAGAGAAGCACGACTCTTCAGCGAGCTTACTGAGTACTAGCCGCTCTTCGCCTACCTCCTCTTTGAGAGTTTTGGTAGACGGAGCTGAGTTACTCTTTCTACCGACCGAAGAAAGACCCCCGACGGTCCAGGACGGTCATCTGGTCAACGGAGACAAGATTCACTCTCCATCGCCACACGAAGAACCCAGCTTTAAACAAAGGGAAGATTCAGACATCCTTCCTCCCTTGTAACTGGAAAAGAGGGAAGAGTAGTTCTTTTGGTTGTAATCGTTTCGCTTGAATCAAGGAAATCTTTTACAGCTAAAACCACTTTCTCAGACCACCAAAGTTTTCCGGCCCCTACAAGAGATGGCGACTCCGCTGGGAATACCTTCGTTACTGACGAGCGCACCGTGGTGCAAGATGACGTTCTCCGTAAGGGGAAAATGGTCGAATCCCTCGTCGTCGAGTTCGACCAGGCGAAGTATGAAGAGTTCCTCTCTTCTGGCTCCAAGAGCCCAAAGACCCGCGTCTGCCGCAGGGTCTCAAGTGGACAGCCCCCTGAAGCCCAATCTGAGGCTCTGTCGGGCGCTCCTGCTGCCCACTGTGCCAAGTTTGGTTCACCGCCGACGCCTCTCCGAAGGCCCGCGTAACCTCAGACACCTCTACTGCGATCAACCGCGTCGCGCAGAGCACACGCGCCAACTCCTCTCTGAAGGCCCGCGTGGTCCCTGGCACATCTACTGGTGCGATCGACCGTGTCGCACAGAACGCCCGCGTCAGCGTCTCTCAGGAGACCCGCGTGGCAAACACCCCTGGTTCTACAAACCAGGAAGTTGTTGGCTTCTCTCTTCCTCCACGGCGCAATCGGAATGCCGAGCGTCGACAGAGAAGACGCGCGCGTCAACACTCGGTCGGAACCGTTGGTTTTCTGACTGGGGTTGAACGCAGCGTACGATCCGATTCCTTGCCCGCACCTCGTCCAGTGCGAGAGGTCCGTGTTTGGCGACCCAAACGCGAGACTCCCCAAGTTGAGCCCTCTAAAGACCAACTTGCCAAACGCCGAAGCGAAGCTTCTGCGTCTTGTCAAACGCAGGAAGCACGCGCCCATAGGCGTGGGGCCCAGCAGCCCACTCTCTCCCAAGTCTCTCTGCTCCAACGCAGCAGACAGCAACGCGAAAGTCGCGTCTCATATCAACAGAGACGCCAGACGCGCGTGACGCAGCCGCGACGCGACAGCCGCGTTTCTGAAACTTGTGTCCAGACTGAACAGCACATGACTGTCTCCCGTCGTCGACGTTGCGAGACCAGTCTCTTTAATCCCCCTCCCACAGATTTGAGGGATTATTTGACAAGGAAGAGGAGTGCCAATCAGACCACTTCTCCATGCTGCTGTCAACAGCTCATCCAGATGCTCTCTGGATGCCATTGCGAGTCAGGCGTGCACCAGCCGTCTCTAATTAGACAGCTGACCCTGATTCCCCCATCAGCCAAGAGAAGACGCTCCCACAGGAGGAGAACCTTCTCAGAGGTTGAATACCCGGAGCTTACTGCAAACATGACTAGCAGAGTAAGGGAAACAATTGCAGTCAGCCCAGATGACTCCGAGTCTGACTCTGTACCGGAAGGAGTGTATCAACACACTCGCACCCGGACGGGGGCCATTCCCCCAATTGACTATAATGCCTTAGCCCGCGGCATTAGAACGGGTGATTCTCACTCTGCTGTAGTGGAGTCGCAAGCTTCAAACTCTTCCGTCGAGAAGGAGGCTTCCGCCTACATGGCAGACACTCCTGAGGAGACGACCAGGCGTTTAGAACAGACGTAGAAGCACCAGATGGATATAATCGCCTCTCAACAGAGATCCATTGACTCCCTCAAGCATATGCTTGAGAATTGCTTGAAGAAAGAGCGAGATCTCCTCCTAGACGACCGAAGGGGAAAGGGAGAAAGGGAGGAAGCCCACCCTCCGAATCTTCTGACGAGACACGACGATCTACCTCAGATGTGTCCAGCCCTCGTCGCAGGCAAGAAGCGACCAGACCCCGGGAAAGGCTCATGCTAGAAGAATGAGTCAACTGGAGCAGCGCCTCGAGGCCCTTACCACCGTAAAGGCCTCCAAGAAGCTGGGGTAGTCCGGCCCTATCCGGCCAGTGGGACTTAGTCCCGTACCCTCCTAAGTTCAAGGCTCCAACTCTCCAAGCATTCGACGGGAAGGGTCACCCAACCAGCACATCTACTACTTCAAATCCCAGACCGGGAATGTGGTAGATAACGATGCCATCCTGGCGCGACTGTTCATCGGCACCCTGAAAGGATTGGCCTTTGAATGGTTCATGAAGCTCCCCGAAGGTTCCATCAGAACTGGGGCGACTTGGAGAAGCTGTTTCTAACACGCTTCTTCGAAGATGATTCGGAGGTCACAATGCCTACCCTTTTAGCTACAAACAGCGAAAGGGAGAGTCCGTCAAGTCTTTCGTAGAAAGATTTCGGAACATGGCACTCCGATGTCCAAGCGGCATGACCCAGGCCACCCTGGTGGAAACATGTCGCCATAATCTCCAACCTCACTCCTTGCTCAAATAGGAGTTGCTGAAAGCCGCACCTGGAAACAATTAGTCCAGCAAGGTGAACAGGCTGAGGAGATTGTCGCCCGCGTCAGAGCGGAAGAAGGCAAGCCCAGGCCAGAGAGGTCGACAAGGCGTGCACCAGACACATCCCTCCAAACCAAGCGGAAGGATAATTTGGCGACGGAGACCAAATCTCCCACCAAACCTCAACAGGCAGGGCAAGTGGCTCTTCAAGCCAGCCACGCCCCAACAAGCAGTATTCCTTCAAGGAGGAACACGTCGATTCGCTCTTCAAGCTACTCAACAAGAGCAATCGACTGAAGCTCCCTAAATTAGGCGCCCGGAGGAGGTCGGCAAGACCGACAATCCCTACTGCTTATACCACAGGATGCTCGGACATCCTACCAAAAGCTGCTATGTCTTTAAGGACATCCTTCAAGCTCTGATTGACGCGGAGGTATTAAACTCCGACCGGAGCAGAAGAAGATGACGGCCAACATGACGTCGATTCTCCAGTTTGGGACACGACCCCCGACACCCGTGGGGGTGATCTCTGTCCCGAAAGGAGAACTGAGGGTGGTCAACACACAGACCCTCATCAGCAGCAGGAGAAAGGCTTGGTACCCGTCCCTACACCTCGAGGGGAAATCATGTGGGTCCACACCCTGACCTCGTCGACGAGCAACAATGGACGACTGTGACCAACAGAAAGTCCAAAGGCAAAGGGAAGGCTTCATCTTGCCATGTGATATGCGCCTCTTCTCGAGAAGCGGACACTGATGTTCCCTCGCTGACTGACTCAGAAGAGGAAACAATAGTCCTGGCCGCAGAGCCCAGCCAACCTACGGCAGGGACCCGTTCAGGACAGGCATACTTGAAGCAGTACGGCGAGACAGCAGCGGCTTCTCCGCAACCAGCCGTGGAACCAGCCAAGCCCTCCTCTAAACAGCCTGGGGAGAAGCAGAAAGAAACTCGGTTTTCTCGAGTTCTTGCGAAAGGTGTAACGGAAGAATCCTCGACACCTTACCGCTTCGACGTCTTGGCTCAACTAGCCAACATACGGCACGCATTACCTTGTATGAGCTCCTGAGGCTATCAAAGTCAACCAGAGAGGCTCTACAAGAAGCTCTGGCAAATGCTGAGGTCTTTATGACCCGCGTGCCAAGGGAGGAAGATGAAGAGGATTGCCTCCACACCTCCCCAAATGCTCCCTGCATCACCTTCACAACAGATGACATGCAGGTTAAAGGGAAGCATGACCGACCCCTATACTTCACAGGGTATATTGGGTCATCCGAGGTGAACAGCATCCAGGTAGACCCAGGGTCCGCGCTGAGCATCATACCTCGCCAGGTTATGCAGTTTCTAGGCATTCCTACCCATCGTCTGAGCCCTACCCAGACGACTATTTACGGGTTCAATGCCAACAGCTCCCGCCCAATGGGGAGATCAAGCTCAAATGCCAGATCGGGAGCCTCAAGTCAGAAGTGACGTGTTACGTCATTGACGCGGACACTTCCTACAACCTGTTGCTGGGACGACCATGGATTCACCGCAATTCCATCGTTCCCTCTACTCTCCACCAGTCATAAAATACATTGACGAGAGTGGACAGTTCCGAACGTTGATTGCCGAAAGGCATCCGTTTAAAGGGGTTGAAAATTATTTCACGGACTCCCTCTTATATCAGGATCCGGAGGAGACTAATGAAACCCCACAACCAGAGGAGCCAGACTCTGGTAATGAAGCTGACGTTGAGCCTGAGAAAGAAGAGTGCCTATGGGAGTTGGAGCCCATTGTAAAGAGCACTAATAAGCTCGATGTTGATACCACCGACGATGCGGGTGGTTGGTACATTAATGAAGATTTAGACTTTGCGTATTTCCCTGTGTATGTTCCGATTCAATACCGTCGGATACCACTACCGACGTGGACGATGACCTCTGGTCGGCAATAGATGCCTTGACATCTTTGCATGTACCGTGAAATCATCCTTCGGGACATACCAAGATAATGGTGACGCGCAAGAGTCTGTATTCATGGTTCCAGCCGGACGAAAAGGCCAAAGACCAATACTTTTTGGGCGAATCGCATCTGAACCTATGCCCCACGAAGAATCGGAAGGTGAGGATGAATCCCCTCAGTTCGATCATTATGAACCAAGAACGCTCAAGATGATGAAGCGCATGGGGTATGATCTAACCAACAGCCTGGGTTGAACTTCGGAAAAGGAAGAAGAACACTGCTTCGATCCTTTGTACCGAAAGGGAAAACCCCTGATTACTATCATCGGACGCGCCGGGGGTTGGGCTATATATCAACTCCAGTGCCATCAGCCTCTGATTCGGAGAGACTGTCAAGTCATGACTGCTCATCAGACACGTCGTCATGGGAATCAGATGTCAGTGTCGGCAACATCTTCAAAGGGCTTTCAGTAAACATGGTTTCGACAAGCCATCTGGAGGATGAAGATGAAGAAATGATCCAATCTGATACAGATCCTTGGATCAGACATTTGAATGCTCTTTGGGACATCCGCTTTGAACAGCGTGAGCCACCCACAGAAGACAAGGTTGTTCAAGTCAACCTAGGAGATGAGACAATCCTAAACCCATCTTCATAAGTGACGGCCTGTCGCCTCCAGAGAAGAAGGATTTAATATCTCTTGTACAAGAGTATATAGATGTCTTCGCCTGGAATTATGAGGACATGCCTGGACTTGATCCTCAAGTGGCTATGCATCGCCTCAACATCAATCCGGACATGAAGCCCGTTAAACAACAGCAGCGACGGTTCCGTCCAGAGATAATGGAGGCAATCCAATCAGAAGTCAGGAAGCTTATTGACTCCGCTTTATCAGGGAGGAACAGCATCCCGACTGGATAGCCACACATCGTCCCCGTCGCCAAGAAGAACGGAGAGATCCGGATCTGCATCGACTTCCGTGATCTAAACGAGGCCTGCCCCAAAGACGAATTCCCATTGCCAATCACAGATGTCATGATTGACAATACTTGTGGATTCGAGCGAATGTCCTTTATGGACGGGTTCTCAGGATATAATCAAATCAAGATGTATCCCGATGACGAAAAGCACACCTCCTTCAGGACACCTCTAGGGGTATATTGCTACACCGTCATGCCCTTCGGTCTAAAAATGCGGGGGCAACCTACCAAAGGGCCATGAATGCCATTTTCCATCGGCAGATACGCAAAACGGTGGAATGTTATGTCGACGACATTGCGGTGAAAAGCCGCACTAAAGGTGATCACATAGCAGACCTGAGGGTGGTCTTCGACATCATGCGGGCTCATCAATTGAAGATGAACCCCACCAAGTCCTTCCTGGGGGTAGCCAGTGGCAAATTCCTAGGGTTTGTCGTGACTTCCACAGGAATCCATTTGGATCCGGAGAAAGTCCGCGCTATCCAAGAGATGCAACCCCCCAGAAGCCTCAAGGAGCTCAGAGGATTACAAGGACGATTGGCATACATCCGCAGATTCATTTCAAATCTCTCCGGGAGATGCCAACCCTTCGCTAAGCTAATGAAGAAGGGCGTTTCGTTCATTTGGAACGACGCTTGCCAGCAAGCATTTGAGGAGATCAAGCACTACCTCACCCAACCACCAGTCCTGGCAGCTCCGGTATCCGGAAAACCTTTCCTGGTGTACGTCCGATCAATGGATCATTCTTTGGGAGCTCTACTAGCTCAGAATGATGACCACGGGCGAGAACAAGCAGTCTACTACCTAAGTAGAACGATGATCGGAGCCGAACATCGGTACAACCCGATCGAGAAGGAATGTTTGGCACTGGTGTTCGCCATTCAGAAAATGCGACACTATCTGGTGGGCCAAACCATAAATGTCATATCCAAAGTCAACCCCCTGAGGTTACTTATGACAAAGCCTTCTTCACTAAATGGCCGGCTGGCAAAATGGGCCATATTGCTATCACAATATGAGATGCATTTTCTGCCACAAAGGTTATTAAGGGACAAGCGGTGGCGGACTTCTTAGCTGAACACCCAGATCCCAGGGCAGCCAAACTCTACGAGGATCTCCCAGACGAGGTCGCCGAAGCCTGCCTGACCCAGACATTGTTCGAAGGACAAGTATGGCAACTTTTCTTCGATGGCGCATCAAGAACAAGCTCTAAGGGACATACAGTTGCGGGGGTAGGAGTAGTACTCGTCCCCCCACAAATTACGTGATTCCCCGAGCTATCTCGTTAACCGAGCCCTGTTCCAACAATGTGGCGGAATACAACGCTCTTTTGATTGGGATGCAATTCGCCGATGAGATTGGCGTTAAAAATCTCGAGGCATACGGTGATTCTAAACTCATCGTCAGCCAAGTTCGCGGAGAGTATGAGGTCAGGCATGAAGATCTAGTACCCTACTACAACGCGACAATCCCCATGGCCGAGAGGTTTTCAAACTTCTACATCGACCATGTACCGCGCAAGCAAAATGCGCATGCAGATGCACTTGCATCCCTTGCTGCCTCCTTAGCTCTTCCAGCTGGAGCAATGGAGAAGGTATTCGTCTATAGCCACGACCTATACTGCCCAAAAAGTCCCCTCGGAGACTACCAGAGGTCAACGGGAGATCGTCGCGGTAAGGAAACACTTGAAGTGTCGACCGATCCAGAACTTAAAGACTGGCGATTCCCCTACATTGATTTTGTCTTGTACGGCATCTTGCCTGAAGACACCAGGGAGGCGGCTGCCATCCGAAGAAAGCCTCCAAATTCTACTACAATGCGATTTCGCGAACATTGTATCGTAATCGCATGATGGGATCCTGCTCCAGTGCCTCTCATTAAAAGAAGCCCACGAAGTGTTGAAAGAAGCCCACGATGGTACGTGTGGAGCTCATCACCTGGCCCGAAGCTGGCAAACCGACTCCAAAGATTGGGTTACTACTGGCCCAAGATGGTTGCCGATGCTGTTGCCTATGCCAAAAGATGTCACGCCTGTCAAATACATGGCGATTTCATCCATCAAGCACCAGGATACCTCCACTCTACGACCTCTACCTGGCCGTTCGAAATGTGGGGGATGGACGTGGTTGGTCCTATCAGCCCACCATCATCAAAGGGACATCGGTTCATCCTAGCGATAACCGATTACTTCCTCAAAGTGGGCCGAAGCTATCCCTTTGAAAAGAGGTGAAATCTTCTAACGTGA
>JAVJIF010034353.1:0-19506 GCA_038442645.1 Agave tequilana | reverse complement strand
TTGTAGGCTGTCTAAAATGACTAACAGACCAGCCATTAAGGAAGCAGAGTCTCAAGCTCTGGACGCGAGAAATCGACGCTCGCGTCTCAGCATTAAGACGCGTTGGCTCTACACCCGCGTCACAACGTTCAGACGCGTCGGCCCGAAGCCCGCGCCTCAGCATCCAGACGTGAAGGCCCGAAGCCCGCGTCTCAAACTTCAAGGCGCGTTTGGCTCGACGCCCGCGTCTCAAACTTCAAGGCGCGTTCGGCCCAACGCCCGCGTCTCAGTTGCAACTGCCCTGATTGCGGGGCCAGTCACCGCGCATGTAGCGGGTAGTGGCCCTCGTTCGGGAGCGTTTTCAGGAGGCACCTTCACCCCCTGAGATCCCTATAAATAGCCTTGTTTGCTATGAAGGGAGGATCGGAGTTTTTGGAGAGACACACAGGGATAGAGGCTTGAGAGGATCGAGCTTGGCAGAAGATCGGAGTTTTGAAGAGCGAGAGCTTTGAGATAGGGCATCATCAAATCGATCGAATCCAGGCAGAAGGATCATCAAGAGAGAAGCACGACTCTTCAGCGAGCTTACTGAGTACTAGCCGCTCTTCGCCTACCTCCTCTTTGAGAGTTTTGGTAGACGGAGCTGAGTTACTCTTTCTACCGACCGAAGAGAAGACCCCCGACGGTCCAGGACGGTCATCTGGTCAACGGAGAACAAGATTCACTCTCCATCGCCACACGAAGAACCCAGCTTTAAACAAAGGGAAGATTCAGACATCCTCCCTCCCTTGTAACTGGAAAAGAGGAAAGAGTAGTTCTTTGGTTGTAATCGTTTCGCTTGAATTAAGGAAATCTTTTTACAGCTAAAACCACTTTCTCCGACCACCAAACCTTTTCCGGCCCCTACAAGAGATGGCGACTCCGCTGGGGAATACCTTCGTTACTGACGAGCGCACCGTGGTGCAAGATGACGTTCTCCGTAAAGGGGAAAATGGTCGAATCCCTCGTCGTCGAGTTCGACCAGGCGAAGTATGAAGAGTTCCTCTCTTCTGGCTCCAAGAGCCCAAAGACCCGCGTCTGCCGCAGGGTCTCAAGTGGACAGCCCCCTGAAGCCCAATCTGAGGCTCTGTCGGGCGCTCCTGCTGCCCACTGTGCCAAGTTTGGTTCACGCGCCGACGCCTCCCAGAAGGCCCGCGTAACCTCAGACTCCTCTGCTACGATCAACCGCGCCGCGCAGAACACACGCGCCAACTCCTCTCTGAAGGCCCGCGTGGTCCCCGGCACATCTACTGGTGCGATCGACCGTGTCGCACAGAACGCCCGCGTCAGCGTCTCTCAGGAGACCCGCGTGGCAAACACCCCTGGTTCTACAAACCAGGAAGTTGTTGGCTTCTCTCTTCCTCCACGACGCAATCGGAATGCCGAGCGTCGACAGAGAAGACGCGCGCGTCAACACTCGGTCGGAACCGTTGGTTTTCTGACTGGGGTTGAACGCAGCGTACGATCCGATGCCTTGCCCGCACCTCGTCCAGTGCGAGAGGTCCGTGTTTGGCGACCCAAACGCGAGACTCCCCAAGTTGAGCCCTCTAAAGACCAACTTGTCAAACGCCAAAGCGAAGCTTCTACGTCTCGTCAAACGCAGGAAGCACGCGCCCATAGGCGTGGGGCCCAGCAGCCCACTCTCTCCCAAGTCTCTCTGCTCCAACGCAGCAGACAGCAACGCGAAAGTCGCGTCTCATATCAACAGAGACGCCAGACGCGCGTGACGCAGCCGCGACGCAACAGCCGCGTTTCTGAAACCTGTGTCCAGGCTGAACAGCACATGACTGTCTCCCGTCGTCGACGTTGCGAGACCAGTTTCTTTAATCCCCCTCCCACAGATTTGAGGGAGTATTTGACAAGGAAGAGGAGTGCCAATCAGACCACTTCTCCATGCTGCTGTCAACAGCTCATCCAGATGCTCTCTGGATGCCATTGCGAGTCAGGCGTGCACCAGCCGTCTTTAATTAGACAGCTGACCCTGATTCCCCCATCAGCCAAGAGAAGACGCTCCCACAGGAGGAGAACCTTCTCAGATGTTGAATACCGGAGCTTACTGCAAACATGACTAGCAGGAGTAAGGGGAAACAAATTGCAGTCAGCCCAGATGACTCCGAGTCTGACTCTGTACCGGAAGGAGTGTATCAACACACTCGCACCCGGACGGGGGCCATTCCCCCAATTGACTATAATGCCTTAGCCCGCGGCATTAGAACGGGTGATTCTCACTCTGCTGTAGTGGGGTCGCAAGCTTCAAACTCTCCCGTCGAGAAGGAGGCTTCCGCCTACATGGCAGACACTCCTGAGGAGACGACCAGGCGTTTAGAACAGACGCAGAAGCACCAGATGGATATAATCGCCTCTCAACAGAGATCCATTGACTCCCTCAAGCATATGCTCGAGAAATTGCTTGAAGAAAGAGCGAGATCTCCTCCTAGACGACCGAAGGGGAAAGGGAGAAAAGAGGAGCCCACCCTCCGAATCTTCTGACGAGACACGACGATCTACCTCGGATGTGTCCAAGCCCTCGTCGCAGGCAAGAAGCGACCAGACCCCGGGAAAGGCTCATGCTAAAAGAATGAGTCAACTGGAGCAGCGCCTCGAGGCCCTTACTAACCGTAAAGGCCTCCAAGAAGCTGGGGTAGTCCGGCCCTATCCGGCCGAGTGGGACTTAGTCCCGTACCCTCCTAAGTTCAAGGCTCCAACTCTCCAGGCATTCGACGGGAAGGGGTCACCCAACCAGCACATCTACTACTTCAAATCCCAGACCGGAATGTGGTAGATAACGATGCCATCCTGGCGCGACTGTTCATCGGCACCCTGAAAGGATTGGCCTTTGAATGGTTCATGAAGCTCCCCGAAGGTTCCATCAAGAACTGGGGTGACTTGGAGAAGCTGTTTCTAACACGCTTCTTCGAAGATGATTCGAGGTCACAATGCCTACCCTTTTAGCTACAAAACAGCGAAAGGGAGAGTCCGTCAAGTCTTTCGTAGAAAGATTTCGGAACATGGCACTCTGATGTCCAAGCGGCATGACCCAGGCCACCCTGGTGGAAACATGTCGCCATAATCTCCAAACCTCACTCCTTGCTCAAATAGGAGTTGCTGAAAGCCGCACCTGGAAACAATTAGTCCAGCAAGGTGAACAGGCTGAGGAGATTGTCGCCCGCGTCAGAGCGGAAGAAGGCAAGCCCAGGCCAGAGAGGTCGACAAGGCGTGCACCAGACACATCCCTCCAAACCAAGCGGAAGGATAATTTGGCGACGGAGACCAAATCTCCCACCAAACCTCAAACAGGCAGGGCAAGTGGCTCTTCAAGCCAGCCACGCCCCAACAAGCAGTATTCCTTCAAGGAGGAACACGTCGATTCGCTCTTCAAGCTACTCAACAAGAGCAATCGACTGAAGCTCCCTGAAATTAGGCGCCCGGAGGAGGTCGGCAAGACCGACAATCCCGCCTACTGCTTATACCACAGGATGCTCGGACATCCTACCAAAAGCTGCTATGTCTTTAAGGACATCCTTCAAGCTCTGATTGACGCGGAGGTATTAAAACTCCGACCGGAGCAGAAGAAGATGACGGCCAACATGACGTCGATTCTCCAGTTTGGGACACGACCCCCGACACCCGTGGGGGTAATCTCTGTCCCGAAAGGAGAACTGAGGGTGGTCAACACAGACCCTCATCAGCAACAGGAGAAAGGCTTGGTACCCGTCTCTACACCTCGAGGGGAAATCATGTGGGTCCACCCTGACCTCGTCGACGAGCAACAATGGACGACTGTGACCAACAGGAAGTCCAAAGGCAAAGGGAAGGCTTCATCTTGCCATGTGATATGCGCCTCTTCTCGAGAAGCGGACACTGATGTTCCCTCGCTGACTGACTCAGAAGAGGAAACAATAGTCCTGGCCGCAGAGCCCAGCCAACCTACGGCAGGGACCCGTTCAGGACAGGCATACTTGAAGCAGTACGGCGAGACATCAGCGGCTTCTCCGCAACCAGCCGTGGAACCAGCCAAGCCCTCCTCTAAACAGCCTGGGGAGAAGCAGAAAGAAACTCGGTTTTCTCGAGTTCTTGCGAAAGGTGTAACAGAAGGATCCTCGACACCTTACCGCTTCGACGTCTTGGCTCAACTAGCCAACATCCCGGCACGCATTACCTTGTATGAGCTCCTGAGGCTATCAAAGTCAACCAGAGAGGCTCTACAAGAAGCTCTGGCAAATGCTGAGGTCTTTATGACCCGCGTGCCAAGGGAGGAAGATGAAGAGGATTGCCTCCACACCTCCCCAAATGCTCCCTGCATCACCTTCACAACAGATGACATGCAGGTTAAAGGGAAGCATGACCGACCCCTATACTTCACAGGGTATATTGGGTCATCCGAGGTGAACCGCATCCAGGTAGACCCAGGGTCCGCGCTGAGCATCATACCTCGCCGGGTTATGCAGTTTCTAGGCATTCCTACCCATCGTCTGAGCCCTACCCAGACGACTATTTACGGGTTCAATGCCAACAGCTCCCGCCCAATGGGGAAGATCAAGCTCAAATGCCAGATCGGGAGCCTCAAGTCAGAAGTGACGTGTTACGTCATTGACGCGGACACTTCCTACAACCTGTTGCTGGGACGACCATGGATTCACCGCAATTCCATCGTTCCCTCTACTCTCCACCAAGTCATGAAATACATTGATGAGAGTGGACAGGTCCGAACGTTGATTGCCGAAAGGCATCCGTTTAAAGGGTTGAAAATTATTTCACGGACTCCCTCTTATATCAGGATCCGGAGGAGACTAATGAAACCCACAACCAGAGGAGCCAGACTCTGGTAATGAAGCTGACGTTGAGCCTGAGAAAGAAGAGTGCCTATGGGAGTTGGAGCCCATTGTAAAGAGCACTAATAAGCTCGATGTTGATACCACCGACGATGCGGGTGGTTGGTACATTAATGAAGATTTAGACTTTGCGTATTTCCCTGTGTATGTTTCCGATTCAATACCGTCGGATACCACTACCGACGTGGACGATGACCTCTGGTCGGCAATAGATGCCTTGACATCTTTGCATGTACCGGTGAAATCATCCTTCGGGACATACCAAGATAATGGTGACGCGCAAGAGTCTGTATTCATGGTTCCAGCCGGACGAAAAGGCCAAAGACCAATACTTTTTGGGCGAATCGCATCTGAACCTATGCCCCACGAAGAATCGGAAGGTGAGGATGAATCCCCTCAGTTCGATCATTATGAACCAAGAACGCTCAAGATGATGAAGCGCATGGGGTATGATCTAACCAACAGGCCTGGGTTGAACTTCGGAAAAGGAAGAAGAACACTGCTTCGATCCTTTGTACCGAAAGGGAAAACCCCTGATTACTATCATCGGACGCGCCGGGGGTTGGGCTATATATCAACTCCAGTGCCATCAGCCTCTGATTCGGAGAGACTGTCAAGTCATGACTGCTCATCAGACACGTCGTCATGGGAATCAGATGTCAGTGTCGGCAACATCTTCAAAGGGCTTTCAGTAAACATGGTTTCGACAAGCCATCTGGAGGATGAAGATGAAGAAATGATCCAATCCGATACAGACCCTTGGATCAGACATTTGAATGCTCTTTGGGACATCCGCTTTGAACAGCGTGAGCCACCCACAGAAGACAAGGTTGTTCAAGTCAACCTAGGAGATGAGGACAATCCTAAACCCATCTTCATAAGTGACGGCCTGTCGCCTCCAGAGAAGAAGGATTTAATATCTCTTGTACAAGAGTATATAGATGTCTTCGCCTGGAATTATGAGGACATGCCTGGACTTGATCCTCAAGTGGCTATGCATCGCCTCAACATCAATCCGGACATGAAGCCCGTTAAACAACAGCAGCGACGGTTCCGTCCAGAGATAATGGAGGCAATCCAATCAGAAGTCAGGAAGCTTATTGACTCCGGCTTTATCAGGGAGGAACAGCATCCCGACTGGGTAGCCAACATCGTCCCCGTCGCCAAGAAGAACGGGAAGATCCGGATCTGCATCGACTTCCGTGATCTAAACGAGGCCTGCCCCAAAGACGAATTCCCATTGCCAATCACAGATGTCATGATTGACAATACTTGTGGATTCGAGCGAATGTCCTTTATGGACGGGTTCTCAGGATATAATCAAATCAAGATGTATCCCGATGACGAAAAGCACACCTCCTTCAGGACACCTCTAGGGTATATTGCTACACCGTCATGCCCTTCGGTCTGAAAAATGCGGGGGGCAACCTACCAAAGGGCCATGAATGCCATTTTCCATCGGCAGATACGCAAAACGGTGGAATGTTATGTCGACGACATTGCGGTGAAAAGCCGCACTAAAGGTGATCACATAGCAGACCTGAGGGTGGTCTTCGACATCATGCGGGCTCATCAATTGAAGATGAACCCCACCAAGTCCTTCCTGGGGGTAGCCAGTGGCAAATTCCTAGGGTTTGTCGTGACTTCCACAGGAATCCATTTGGATCCGGAGAAAGTCCGCGCTATCCAAGAGATGCAACCCCCCAGAAGCCTCAAGGAGCTCAGAGGATTACAAGGACGATTGGCATATATCCGCAGATTTATTTCAAATCTCTCCGGGAGATGCCAACCTTTCGCTAAGCTGATGAAGAAGGGCGTTTCGTTCATTTGGGACGACGCTTGCCAGCAAGCATTTGAGGAGATCAAGCACTACCTCACCCAACCACCAGTCCTGGCAGCTCTGGTATCCGGAAAGCCTTTCCTGGTGTACGTCCGATCAATGGATCATTCTTTGGGAGCTCTACTAGCTCAGAATGATGACCAGGGGCGAGAACAAGCAATCTACTACCTAAGTAGAACGATGATCGGAGCCGAACATCGGTACAACCCGATCGAGAAGGAATGTTTGGCACTGGTGTTCGCCATTCAGAAAATGTGACACTATCTGGTGGGCCAAACCATAAATGTCATATCCAAAGTCAACCCCCTGAGGTTACTTATGACAAAGCCTTCTTCACTAAATGGCCGGCTGGCAAAATGGGCCATATTGCTATCACAATATGAGATGCATTTTCTGCCACAAAAGGCTATTAAGGGACAAGCGGTGGCGGACTTCTTAGCTGAACACCCAAATCCCAGGGCAGCCAAACTCTACGAGGATCTCCCAGACGAGGTCGCCGAAGCCTGCCTGACCCAGACATTGTTCGAAGGACAAGTATGGCAACTTTTCTTCGATGGCGCATCGAGAACAAGCTCTAAGGGACGTACAGTTGCGGGGGTAGGATTAGTACTCGTCTCCCCACAAAATTACGTGATTCCCCGAGCTATCTCGTTAACCGAGCCCTGTTCCAACAATGTGGCGGAATACAACGCTCTTTTGATTGGGATGCAATTCGCCGATGAGATTGGCGTTAAAAATCTCGAGGCATACGGTGATTCTAAACTCATCGTCAGCCAAGTTCGCGGAGAGTATGAGGTCAGGCATGAAGATCTAGTACCCTACTGCAACGCGACAATCCACATGGCCGAGAGGTTTTCAAACTTCTACATCGACCATGTACCGCGCAAGCAAAATGCGCATGCAGATGCACTTGCATCCCTTGCTGCCTCCTTAGCTCTTCCAGCTGGAGCAATGGAGAAGGTATTCGTCTATAGCCACGACCTATACTGCCCAAAAAGTCCCCTCGGAGACTACCAGAGGTCAACGGGAGATCGTCGCGGTAAGGAAACACTTGAAGTGTCAACCGATCCAGAACTTAAAGACTGGCGATTCCCCTACATTGATTTTGTCTTGTACGGCATCTTGCCCGAAGACACCAGGGAGGCGGCTGCCATCCGAAGGAAAGCCTCCAAATTCTACTACAATGCGATTTCGCGAACATTGTATCGTCGATCGCATGACGGGATCCTGCTCCGATGCCTCTCATCAAAAGAAGCCCAAGGAGTATTGAAAGAAGCCCACGATGGTACTTGTGGAGCTCATCAACCTGGCCCGAAGCTGGCAAACCGACTCCAAAGATTGGGTTACTATTGGCCCAAGATGGTTGCCGATGCTGTTGCCTATGCCAAAAGATGTCACGCCTGTCAAATACATGGCGATTTCATCCATCAAGCACCAGGATACCTCCACTCTACGACCTCTACCTGGCCGTTCGAAATGTGGGGGATGGACGTGGTTGGTCCTATCAGCCCACCATCATCAAAGGGACATCGGTTCATCCTAGCGATAACCGATTACTTCTCAAAGTGGGCCGAAGCTATCCCTTTGAAAGAGGTGAAATCTTCTAACGTGATCAAGTTCGTGAAACATCACGTTATTTACCGCTTCGGTGTGCCTCGGCGGATTGTCCATGACAATGGACCCCAGTTCATCAGCCAGGCTTTTCAGAGATTCTGCGCCAAGTTCAGAATCCAGAGTGTGTCATCAACGGCTACTATCCGCCCGCTAACGGCCTCGCAGAAGCTTTCAATAAGACTATTGGCAAGCTTCTCAAGAAATTCGTCTCGAAAAGTCAACGAGACTGGGACGATAAGTTGGGCGAATGCTTATGGGCCTATCGCACGACTGTGCGAACCCCAACTAAAGCCACGCCATTTTCCTTGGTGTACGGATGCGAAGCCGTCCTTCCACTGGAAATTCAAATTCCCTCTCTTCGCGTCGCCTTGACAGCGGAAATGACAACAGAGGAGAAGTATCGACAGCGACTCCAAGAATTGGAAGCCTTGGACGACAAGCGTCTGCAGGCCCAACAACAAATCGAGCTTTACCAAGCTCGTATCACCAGAGCCTTCAACAAGAAAGTCAAATCCCGAACTTTCAAGAAAGGCGACCTCGTCTTAGCCGTCCGAAGACCCATGGTCATGACACACAAGACGAAAGGAAAATTCCAACCCAAATGGGAAGGACCGTTTGTAGTAGAGTCAGTCTACTCAAATGGATCGTATCGCCTCATAACCTCAAATGGCGATACACTCATGATGCCAATCAATGGCAAATTCCTGAAGAAATACTATCCCTAGATGGCATTCTTCCACCGATCAAGTTAAAAGTACACCTCTGATCAAACATCCGACGCCCTCGACGGCTAAGGATAGAGGAAAATGTTGGCTTTTAAGTCCAACATAAGTCTTCGACAACTCATCATGCTGAGGGGAATAGCATGGCTAGCCCAACTCAAACGGTAGTTGGTAAAGGCATGACAAACCCGTTGACAGCTGAGGATTTGCTAAAATCCTAAGGGACACGTTCCCATTTGATCCGACGCCTCCGACGGCTAAGGATAGAGGAAAATGTTGGCCTTTAAGCCCAACATAAGTCTTCGACAACTCATCATGCTGAGGGGAATAGCATGGCTAGCCCAACTCAAACGGTAGTTGGTAAAGGCACCTCAAATCCGTTGACAGCTGAGGGTTTGCTAAAAATCCTAAGTGGATTTGATTCCACTCTTCCCTCCAAAAATCCCTTACCAATTCTCATCCATAGAATGGTAGGACCACAAAATGCAATCATTACCATGTTAACACTATACCTCTGGTAATGAATACTCTTTGTCGAGTATAAACCTGGCTTGTTAACTCTGCATAGAGTAACAAACTCTCAAATTTGCCAAGTTAACACTATACCTCTGGCACCTCAAATTCACTTGTCAATTCTCATCAATAGAATGACAGGTCCTCAAATTGCTCCTATCGCAAGCAAATTCTTGTCAAGTTAATATCACACCTCTGACAAACTACTGTTTAAGTTAACATTACACCTCTAAGCAGTACATCGAGTGCCTGTCAAGTTAATATCACACCTCTGACAGTACCTTTCTTCAGACTTCCATATCGAAGCTGAAATAGACGATGCCAAGTTAACACTACACTTCCAGCATCCGAGTCATTGCTAAGTTCAACAATACACCTATGGCTATGACCTTTCCTCGACTTCTTTAAGCCGAGACGACTAATGCCAAGTTCAACATTACACCTCTAGCATTTCTATCACTGTTAAGTTAAACATCACACCTATGACAGTGACACCCTCAGTTTTCCCAAATAAAACTGAGATGCTGATGAGTTAGGTTAATATCACACCTCTAACTCACATCCTTGTCAAGTTAATATTACACTTCTGACAAGACTACTTCTAAACCGTTAAGTTAATATCACACCTCTAACGGTAAAAATCTTACTAGATTCCCCGAGTCTAGTTTCATTTGATATTCTCCCCAACCGAGTATCAAATTCATTCTGGAGGCAGTGTTGGTTACATTACACCAATAAACAATGCTTCCATCAAAATCCCCAGCTGATCTTAAATCAAGTTAATCCCAAATCCTTGATAAAAGTTCACCTTCTCTGGGGGTACGCGCTCCACTCGTCACTTTCTTTTATAAAGTGGCGGGTCCACCAAAATTATTCTTTGGCTTCTAAAACAAAACGTTCAAGACAACAGAAAGAAGCAAAAAGAAAAGTGTCACTTTTATTCATATCCAAACACATGAAAGTGATACAAAACGCTCTCTTATACAATAAGATTGAGTGTTACAATTAAGGAGTACAAAGAAGTCCCTCTCTCTCTCTGAGGCCGTACTCACTCCTTGAAACCGCATCTGATCCCAGGTGCACAATTGGAGCCGGTTGCACTTTGATGCGTGACGCCAACTTCGAAAGCGCCCTAGCTGACCAAGCCAAGAGCAATGGTGTTCTTGAGGTCCAGTGGCAACAGAAGGTCCTGCAACCCTTCGTTCAGGCGCGTCTCTTTCCCTAGTAGACTATCCAACAAACATGGAGTCACTCTTGGGGTGAGAGCAGAAGTTTCGGAGTCATCACAAAGGATGCCACCCTCCACTCGGTCCAGCGGCAGCAGAGAGTCCTGCATTCATCACCATCCCTTTCCCCAGCAGGCCATCCAACGGAGTGTCCTTGATGTGACTTCCGGAGTGGGAGAGGAAGAGGATCTCATCCGCCGCCGCAACCGCCGGACCACCCTCGCCGGTACTCAGCCTATCCGTCTCTTGCACCAGATCTGAAGAGACCTTGGCGAGGGTTGGGTCCTCGTCAGAGATGTAATATACTCTCTTATAGGTGACGAGGACCATAATATATTCTCTCATAGGTGAAGGTTGAACGAGTTCGCCGACCGAAGTATTCTTCCAAGGGCCCAGCAAGCCTGCAAGGAACAAAAAGAGAGAATTAGAACAATCTGCAGCTTAGTGTAAACAGAGAAAAACTAAGTCAGCAGAGGCAAACGCGGGAGTGATCCACGCAGTTAGCCAAATGCGGGAATGATCCATGCAGTCTACCAAGACGCAGGAATGACACGCGCAGCAAGCCAAACTGTTGCGTCAGCAGAGACAAACGCGAATCAAAACGCGGTCCCATTCTGTGCCTAGGTCAAAGAGCACAAACGCCGAAAAGGCACAGACGCCGAAAATTGCCATCTCCATGAACAGGAGTTGCAAGGTGCGGGTCTGAAACCTTTTTTGGAATTCGTCCAAGGCATTGGCCATGAAACGCGCTAAGGCATAAGCCATAAAACGCGCCAACACCAAGGGCCAAAGATTCCTGCACGCGCGTCCGGAGAAGTTCAGGTCCATGGTACAAATTCCAGAAGGAATGCACCAATGCAGACTTCATGAGGGGGTCCAGATGACATGAAGCCAAGGTACAGGCCATGGTGAATCTAAAATGTCATGGTGAAACGAACGGCATACCCGTGGAGACCTCCGTCAAGAGTTGTACTCTCTGCACCAGGACGCAAACGCGGTCACCGGGCAAAGAATTGTTTTCTCCTAAAAAGACCAAACAGGAGCTTAAAAGCCCTGGGTCATCTTCAGAGCCACCCTCATCCATGGAGACAATTCTCTGAGGAAGATGAAAGTTCTCAAAGCGCTCTCTCAAAAAACAAAATAGTCCAAAGCAGGATTGAAGGGAGAAAGGGCGCCCTATTTATAGGCAGCTCCTGATAACAGCGGTTAATGGCCCCGTAATCTGAACCGCCGGCATTAATAACTGCACAACTGCCAAGATCCAATAAAGGCCGGACGCGTGTAACGCTGCTTCGAGAACCGCCGCTGGCGCTATCTCCAACCGCCCGCACTGGTTTCTCATTTAAGAGAATCAATACTCAAGCCCAATCAGCAGCCGACGCATGGACAACTGCTTCGGGAAACAAAGCGGAAAATCCGCATCTGACGTTTAAAGATCACACCAAATCCCTATGACAGGCTGTATGTAACGCCTGGGAGTTTACACCCAGACGCGATGAAGAACTATCCACCCATCCGCGTCCCAGAAAGATGCCTGCGCGAGTCAAAGTCGCGTCCCCTCAGAATTAAGGGAAAGGCACAAGGCTGCGTCTCCCGCGTCTGCCTGATCCGCTTCCTTCTTCGCAGAAGCAGATCCGCGTTATTCAGAGCCGCGTCTCCCTGAACGAATGCTGCGTCTCATGAAACAATGATGGCCACGTCTCCCTATGGATTGATGCTACGTCTTGTCAAAAGGACTTAGTCCTGCCTAAGTTCTCATGAACTAAGAACCGCGTCTCACCCTGTGATTGACGATGCGTTCGGAGGCCGCGTTTTCACTCTATGCTGCGTCTCATCAAGAAGACCGCGTTCCGATTTGTGATTGACGCCGCGTCTCATCAAAAGGACTTGGTAGAATCTAAGTTCTTATGAAATGATGACCGCGTCTCACTTTATGATTGACGCTGCGTCTCAGTAAAAGGACTTAGTAAAATCTAAGTTCCGGTAGACTGATGACCGCGTCTCACCCTGTGGGATTAATGCCGCGTCTCGCCAAGACCGCGTCCCATTAAAAGAACTTAGTCCTACCTAAGTTCCGTAATCACGACTAGTGATCAAGAGTTGGACTCATCCACAACAGGACAAAGAAATTGGGACAAAAGCTTCAAAGAAAACTTCTATTATATCAAAAAAAAATGATAGAAGTGGATACAAACACTCTTAATAAATAGAGTGTCCTTTTCTTTCAAAAAAAAAAAGAAGAAAAGAAGGCTAAATGTCCTGGTTCACCAAGGAACGGATTTGTTCCCTAAGGCGGTGAATCTCATGCTGGCGCGTCCTTTCAGCCTCCATGATAGCCCGGTCCCGCAGCTCCGCCTCAGATAAGAAACTTCTGGCAGACAGTTGCATCCGCAGAGAGTCCACCCTGGAAGATTGCAGAGACAGACTCTCTTCAGCTCGCGCCGTAGCGGCCCGTTGCTCCTCAAGCTCTTTTTTGAGGGAGACAAGTTTCTCCTCATTTAGTGCAAGAACAGCTTCCGCCTTGGCAATAATGTCCCGAGTTCTGAGGATGACCTGCTCCGTGCTCTGCACACTGAGCTCAGATTCCCTCGAATCTCCGGCTAATTTTTGAAATTCAGCCTTGGAATATTCAAGGTCACGGATCTCGGCAGTGATCTGCGCCTCCGCCTCCTGTCGCTCCCGTTCCTGAGCAGCTAGGAGCCTAGTCAGGATGGCCTGGGCCTCGCCGGAAGAACCTGCATCTTCCAAAGATTCCAGCTCCCGCAGGTTATCTCCAAGTTGCTCTACCACCCGCAGGCATGCCCTGGCAAGTGAAGGGCCTCCCGCCAATTCGACGCTCACGGCCATATTTTCAAGAAGCCTCTGGGCGAACTGGAAGGTGTTGTGTCCACGGAAGATGAGATCAATACATGATCCCATCGAGGTGAAGAATTGTTGCACCATTTGACGTGCCAGATCCCCCATGTCTTCACCACCTAAGAAGCTTCCCGACCCTTTTTCTGTCACGGGACAAGGGATATAGGGCGGGTCTTCTCGCACAAGAGCCGTGCCAGCCGTCGATGTGGCCAGAACAAGACTACCCATTGGCGCTTCCGGGAGCGCTGCCTCTGCAGGAGCTTCCACGACCAAGGAAGGAGCTGTAAGCACAACCTCTTCAGAAACTTCCACCGAGGATTGAGCTGTGGGGCCTTCTGGAAGGGTGCTGATCGTCAGACTCCCCACCTGAGCCCCCTCAGTCAGAGCTGCCTTACTAGGATCGAGGTCCAGAGGCATCGAGTCCTGTAGAATGGGAGTCTCCCCAGCTTCAGCAGTAGCCTTCTTCACCAGCGGAGTGAGAGCCTCCTCAGCCTCAATGGTTGTTTCCCCTCCTGGCAAAGGGGAAGGCTCCCCAACTTCAACAGCTGCCCCCTCCAAGGTTATCTCAGCGGCCGAAGCCTCAATCCCCTTGGGCTGGGTCAACTCTGTTTCCATCGCCTCGACATGCGAAGTTGTACCTTCAGCAGTATTATAGCCGGCGGTTCATGGCCGTAGTCGACTTTATATCCAAAGTCGCTTTCCGTATCAGACGCGGAAGACGACAGTTCAACGCAAAGGTCCTCGGTGACCGGAGCCTTGCCACCAATCACCCCAGTGGTAGGACTAGGGTCGATTATCCGAGCGCTGGAGATGAAGACACTAGGGGCCTGACCGCTGTGCCTTATCTCTCCTTCACGAGCAGAAGAAGGCTCAGGCCGAGCTGAGAACCCTGGAATTTGGACATTCCCTCCCACGAGCTGTACTTCCTCGTCAGCTATAGTGAGTTTGTCAACCAATTCCCCCTCTCCCGCAATCTTACAGGTCCCTCGGTGCGACCTAGGAGCACGGATTAAACTGGGGAGAGTTTTATCCTCTGGCGGTTCCTCAACCATGATAAAGAGGTCTTCAGGACAGTCCTCAACTCCAACAGAAATGCCTTCCGAGGGAGAGACTTCTGTTGCTAATTCCCTCCGAGCCCTCTTCGAAACAGGACCAGCAGTTGAGGTAGGACCCCGACAACGCTTACTCACCAATTCTTGAGCCTTGGTGGTAGAAGGCCCCTCCTGTGGCCCTAGCTTGGTTCTGCTCCGGTTACTCGGGGCTCCTCTCTTGAGCCTCCCTCGGCTCCTCTCTGAGATGCTCTCTCCAGCTCTTTCTGGACCTTTAAATACTGGGTGATCATGTGCGAGCCTTTGCCAGACTCCGACTGTGTTTTGAGATAGGCATTAATGCCCTCAATACCCGTATACCCAGGAGCAAAATCCGGTGACTGGTTTACCCGAGAATACCAGATGCAGAAAGTGAAGCTGGTAAGGTTCTTCGGCTCCTCGACGGGCAAACGGAAAGTTGCCTCTGTCCCCCCAGCCACGCTATAATACCAGGCTCGAGCACCTTCGCACAAATTCCCATTGAAGGCAAGTTGTGTATTCGGATTGCCGACATAAAGCTGATCATAGCCAAATTGTCGGGCAAAACGACTTGGCATATACGGCTCGATAGTGCAGGAAGTTCCTTGGCGAAACAGCACATATCCTGGTCGTATATTGATCAACCACCAGAAGGCTCCAGCAGGCAATTGCGAGAAGTCATCCCGCCCAGCGACATCTGTGAACAGCTCCCCGGGGCTGCACCTTGAACCTCTGGAAAGCAGCGGTTGAGCTGGTAGTTGGCAGCACAGGAAAGACGCTTCCTAATGTAATACAGGTAGGTGTCATGCCACTCTGAACGTTCCAGCCGCTGCACAAATGGGATATGATCCACGCTCCCACGCGCTGACGTCATTAGAGACGGGCAATGCATCACGTACCAAGCCATGAGGTACGTGTAAGGCAGCTCAATTCGCGGGTTGGGGTGCTTCACCGTCGGGTTCCCTCTGAGTCGGTATACGGCTCCCCACGAGAATTAGTAATCTTTGGGGTCCGCAGAAGCTCTTGGTCAACACCCGCAGCCCGCTTTGAATACCAGCCACCACGGCGGGAAGAAGGGCTATGGGTGGCCATGAGCCAAGAGTACCGCCGGGTACACCACATCTGCACAATAACTTCATGTGTAGCGTGGGCACCACACACCTCTTCAGCCACAACATCAGGAAGCCCGCCAACAGCGCCTGATCAGAAATAGGGGTCCGGGCTTGATGGTGAAAGCTTTCAAAGACCAAGTCAGGTCGAAGCCGTCCTCGTTCGACTCCGTGGTGTAGAACTTGTCAGAAGCTGCGTCGATCCTGTCTTCAACTTCCCCACCAGAACTAGGAGCTAGTCGGATTACTGGGAGATCTTTATTGCTGACATTATTAAACAAATAATCAGCCCAGGATAGTTGCTTGACGCCTCCTGACCTCCAGGCAGTTGTCTGACCGCAGATGTAAAATGGCACATCACCTCCCAGTAGGTCTCATACACTTGAGGAGATTCTTTTTCCAAAAGGCGCAGCTCCCTGGTGGTTGGGACAAATTCCTCGTAAGGAATATCCCCTGACGACAACCCGGAGACCTCATACAATTCGTGTAGGGCAAGGCCCATCTCTCCAACCGGAGTAAAGAATGTCCCCGTCCGAGGATTGTAGCGCTCCAGAATCCCAAAGAAGTTATGAGAACTCATCGGGACGCCCCACTGCACGGCCCTGACTGCTGGGTACAGCCCACACGCTTCAGCGGCCCCTCAAGATTGGTAAGGACAAAACCCACCATCCTGCCCCACCAGTATTTCTCTGGAGAATGGCCCACCCATACGCACGGAAGTCGACAGGATAGTCACCCCCTGCTTCTATGAAGGAATTGAGGAAGGTGGTAGCAAGCTCCGGGGTCTCCCCAATTGAAATTTCAGGTTTGGACGACGCAGGGAACAGTCCGACAACTGCCCGTCATGACTATCATGGCGGCCTACCTTTTGGGGCCAAAGTCCCAAGGGCGATCTCAGGGATATACTGGGAAATGTCCCATTCCATCTTCCGGGGACGACATGTGTTGAAAGTAGGACATCGGGAACATCCTCTCCATGTCTGGAAGAAAGAATCTTCCGCCTTTATCTCACGGAGCCATTTATAGGTCCCCTCAGACACACGACGGCCATCATCATAGATATGATCCCCAAAGAAGAAGGCAGGCTTCTCCAACCTGACACCGTCATCCGTTTTGAGCGCGGCATCGGTCATAAGTGCCGAAGTTCTCCTGCTAACATTAGAGAGCCTGCGATCCAGCACTGTCAGCAGTCACAGGGACACTCATTCTTTGCACAAAGGTCAAGCCCCGGTCGGCACCACCCACGCGGCCAAAATGGTGCATCTTGGCAAGTGAACCTGAAACATGCGGCACTGCAAAAGAAAGGCACTTGGTCAGATACTTTGCCAAAAATAAGGGAAGACGCTAAGTGTTCATAATTCAAAACGCAGCCGAGACATTGGACGCAGGGGTTATCATCCGCGTCCAGACCTGCGAACTTGCACCAAAACGCAGAAGAGATACTGGACGCAGGAATTTTTCGAATCCGCGTCCAGACCTGCAAAGCTGCGTTCTACAAACCAAGACTTATGAAAATTCGAAGTACTTGGACTCAAACGCCAGATTCTACAAAATCGGCGGTTGAAGACACAGAACACAAGGATCAAATCCGCGTTCTGCAAACCAAGACTTGTGAAATTTCAAAGTGCTTGGACTCGGACGCCAGCGCCTGATGGCACAAAACGCGGCACAGAACGCATGGATCAAATCCGCGTTCTACAAATCGCGTTCAGAGACCTTCACAATTAGAAATATTCTAAGTGAAGGACCCAGAGTGCAGAGTTCACCAGCATCGGATCATCAGGCCCGCGCCCCGGTTATCATCTCAAGGACAGCGTCCGAGAATCAAACACGATCTTGTGTTAAAGGTCCTTAGGGTTCTATGAACATGTTTTAATGGCGGAACCCACCGAAGGTGCATTTTACCTCGGAAAACACCCTCCTGCGCAGAGGAAGCATCTCTCTCAGCCTCGGCGACGGTCGCCCTTGAGGTCGATGCAGTCGGTTTCGTCTTGGGAGCCATTGAAAATCAAGAAATCCGAGCGAGGAGATGAATAGTTGAACAAGAGAAGGAAGTTCTTTTTCTCAGAGAATGCGTTCGTTCGGAGAAGAAGATACATCTCTCCAACTGTTGCCTTTTATAGGCACGGAGATTCGCGAAGATACGCAGCGTTTGGCCCAATAAACGCTGCAGCGAATCGCTGCCTGACGCGTGGAGCCAAATCATTGTTTGAACAGGGAAGATCATGCGTCGCGACCCCGCCACAAGTCAGAAGTTGACACGTGGAGCAGTTCATTTAATGAACCGGGGGATCCGCGCGCCAAAAGGCGAAATCTCGCCTTTTCCCCAGGCCAGCTGGCGGCGTAATCATGACATGGCACAGGCGCACGCCCCAAAGTACGCGGCTCTTCGGTAGACATGCCCCGTCAGCGTCAGCATAAATGCACCCAGAAAATCGCGTCTGCCTTATGAAGATCGGTCGCGTTCTCATCGCCAAAAGGTCGCGTCTCGCTAAGAAGTCGCGTCTTTAAAGCAGTCTCTGCTTTTTTCAAAAGGGAACCTGCGTCCAGTCTCCTGCTTCTGCAAAGTCAGTTCAACAGTACACTGACGCAAACAGACAACCAACCACTCCCGCCAAAAGCGCACCCGTGACAGACTAAAAGCAATCGGGGAGGTCTAGACTGTGTATCTAGACACTCAAACACGATCAACTCTGACGGCTTCAAAAGTTCAACAGTACACTCACGAAGACCAATTCCAGATAAGATCAAACCCGAAGCATCAACAGTCCAGTCATAAACGCGAACACGGCTAAAGATCCAAGTATTCCGAAATCCGTCCCATTCAACTGCGGAATATCAGAAACTTTGGAGGGGGTTCTGTAGGCTGTCTAAAAATGACTAACAGACCAGCCATTAAGGAAGCAGAGTCTCAAGCTCTGGACGCGAGAAATCGACGCTCGCGTCTCAGCATTAAGACGCGTTGGCTCTACACCCGCGTCACAACGTTCAGACGCGTCGGCCCGAAGCCCGCCCTCAGCATCCAGACGTGAAGGCCCGAAGCCCGCGTCTCAAACTTCAAGGCGCGTTTGGCTCGACGCCCGCGTCTCAAACTTCAAGGCGCGTTCGGCCCAACGCCCGCGTCTCAGTTGCAACTGCCCTGATTGCGGGGCCAGTCACCGCGCATGTAGCGGGTAGTGGCCCCTCGTTCGGGAGCGTTTTCAGGAGGCACCTTCACCCCCTGAGATCCCTATAAATAGCCTTGTTTGCTATGAAGGGAGGATCGGAGTTTTTGGAGAGACACACAGGGATAGAGGCTTGAGAGGATCGAGCTTGGCAGAAGATCGGAGTTTTGAAGAGCGAGAGCTTTGAGATAGGGCATCATCAAAATCGATCGAATCCAGGCAGAAGGATCATCAAGAGAGAAGCACGACTCTTCAGCGAGCTTACTGAGTACTAGCCGCTCTTCGCCTACCTCCTCTTTGAGAGTTTTGGTAGACGGAGCTGAGTTACTCTTTCTACCGACCGAAGAGAAGACCCCCGACGGTCCAGGACGGTCATCTGGTCAACGGAGAACAAGATTCACTCTCCATCGCCACACGAAGAACCCAGCTTTAAACAAAGGGAAGATTCAGACATCCTCCCTCCCTTGTAACTGGAAAAGAGGAAAGAGTAGTTCTTTTGGTTGTAATCGTTTCGCTTGAATTAAGGAAATCTTTTTACAGCTAAA
>JAVJIF010034352.1:0-47708 GCA_038442645.1 Agave tequilana | reverse complement strand
CTCTTAAATCAACATGTATTAGCTTTAAAACTTGATCGAATCTTTTATTGAAGTTAAATACCGACTAAAAATTTATAAATAACTGAAATTATTAAACACAAGATCATTAGTACTATAACTACATGAGTTAATCATCATCAAAACTATAGTGATGGGCCTTTGGGCCAACAGGAGATATTGCTCATGGATTCGATGAAGTGAGAAATGTAGTGGAGAGTATGAAAGAAAGTTCAAACTTTTTTTAGAGATATAGGATGTTTTTCCTCTTTAAAACTGTTATTTAATCATTATAAAACAATTCAATTTATAGGTTTAGAAATATCCATTTAGAAAATTCAAACATGAAAATTTGTAAATAAAACATATTTTAATAAAGTTCAAAAACTTGTGAACGATCACTTGCCACCATCGACAGCTCAAGAGGTCTGTCAATAGTGCCAAGTGCACTGTTTCACAAACAAGTTGTTCTACAACTACTGCTATCAATAGTCTAATAGCACTGTCGACAGTCCACACTGATACAAACAGTATCTGCTGTCGATAGTCAAGTTCAGATGTTGATAGATCTATTGATTCATTAAGCAACAGAACTCTTGGTAAAATGCTATTGATAGTCTCAGTGAAGAGCTGTTGACAGTTCAATGACATTTCATAACAGAGCTCTCAGAAAAGACCTGTTTGACAGTCTCTTCTCAAGAGCTGTCGAAAACCAAGATGCTTGTTGAAAATAATGCAGAATAAACACTGGTATTTCAAAATCATTTTGTGTAAATTGTGTATGTGTGAATCCTTTGAGCTTCTTTCTTAAACTAAACTTTAAACAAACTAAAAGCTTACATAGACTAAACCCACTACTCTATATAAGTAACATCTTTACATAGATGAGTATATAACCAAACTTCAATCTTGAGTGTAGTTGAAGATGAATCATCACTTTCAGAACTGAAATAATAAACTATTAAATATTCTATTAGTTCTCATGTATATGATGGTAGAAAATCATCAAAATAGAGAGCGATTGTACCCTTGGGCCAACAATCTCCCCTTCTTGATGATGACAACATGAATATTCAAGAAGATAGTTTATAGATAAACTCTCCCTTAAACAATGCATATAATAAACGTAAAATCTATCATCCATATATAATTGCATATATGACATACATCAATGATTATAGTATGCAAAAATGACCACTTACCTTCTATACCACATCTTTATAGGATAAAAACAACACAACATAATCTCATAACGGTGCCATAAATATCATACAAACATAAATTCCATGACTTTGAATATAATAATAGTTTTTAAGGATTGCAAAGCTGAAATACAATTAATAGAAAAACAATGAATAACAAGTCCACTAAACAACAAGTAAAGCTACTGAAAAAATCCAAATCCAATTTGCAATGTGCGCTTGATATGAGTCTCCCCTTTTTTGTCATGATCTAAAAGAGCCAAATGGATCATCTCTGACAGTGTTGTCATCTTCTTGCTATGGGTAGTTACTAGTTGGAGCCGACCATGGATCATATAGAGGAAATGGAGGACCAGTGGGAGAAAATGGACGAACAAAATGAGAAGAAAGAGGGATTCATAAGTAAGATAATGCTGGATCCATGTAAGATGCAGCTTAACAAGCCTCTGTAATACTGCAAAGTGGGAGGCAGTAGAGTAGAAGTCATCACGAAGTTGGTTGAGAGATACAGTAAGTTGGCTCATGGAGGCCAAAAAGTGTCGAATAGGGATCTGAAGGAGGAATGGGTGGAGGAGAAGTGTGCTCAAGTCATGAAGTCTTCTCCTCTTTAGGAGGGGCATCATAAGAAGGCTTAGATGTATGACTTAACATGCGATTGATGAAGCTCCTATTAAATGGTTAGGAGGAGGAGCAAGGAAGGATTCGTCACATAAGTCAACACTCCAGGAATCAAACAAAATAGTAAGGACCATAACTAGGGTAAATTCCTATGTTCAAAATTATCGACAGTTATATTATCAAAGATCAATTTAGGGAGTTTGGCTGGGAGGTGATAGGTAGTGAAAAATGCATAATTGTCATCATATATACCATCGCATTGCACATTTATTCATATTATAATGCACATTTATTAATATTTCTTTATTAATATGTGGCAGGCCTCAAATTATCAAGTTAATAAAGAATAAAGCTTAAAGAGCCCAAAAGCCCAGATCCAAGCCATGTTTGAAGCCCAGGTGAAGAAGTGCAAATACAAAAGATTCAAAATGCAAATACAAGGCTAAAAGTTGCAAATATCAGAAATTAGGGTTGGATAGACTTCTATCAAACCCTAAAACACTGCAGGATGAAGATAAAAGGCCAAGATAGAGAGGAATTTCGTGGAGAAAAGGATTGAAGAAATCTGGATTAAGGGTAACTTGATTACCAAGTTATCTCGAAAATCCAGATTAAAAGGCCAGGATCACACTTCTAGAAGTAATCGCCCACATGGACGGACCAGGAGAGGCCACGCGCCAAAGCGCGTGGCAACAGAGCCAGGATTGCCGCGTAGGCGCGGCAAAAGCCGTGGGAACGCGGCATTTTAGATAGGGAAGGATACCAGGTTTCGTGGTGATGTTTATCCGGGACTCCTCTACATTCTGCACTATAAAATATCAGAGCATTCGCAACATGGAGGGCATGCAGAGACAAATTAGGGTTTTCTTTAGCTATTTTTAAATTTCTGCGAAAGTTGTAATTTTATTCATGCTCGTTGTGGAGAAGGAGACGATTGTGTAACCTGCAGTTCATCGAAATAAAAGGTCACTCTTTTGTTCTTGTTTAATTTCTGCACTTTATTTATTTCTTTTGTCATCTCTCTCGTGTTTTAATCTTCGATCTTTTCTTGTTTTCGTTTTTCTTTCTTTTGCAATCTTTCTCATAAAAATAAAAAAAAATAAATATTGAAAAGATAAAAATAATTATGAAGAACTAATCCTCCTAGTGGTTTGCTGAGATTCTTGAAGCAACCCTAGAAGCAATTAAAACTTGATCCGATTAATGAACATCACTAGAAACCCTAGGTTTAAAAGGCAACTAATTCTAGAAGATTAAAAAATACTTAAAATTCTTAATCTAAGCTACATGATAAAAAGACTTTTCATGACTTCAACTTAAGAACTAGGACAGCATTAGTTGGGATTCGTCTTCTATTAGGCTGTACCTAGATGTTAGGAGGAACCATAGTTAGGTTTTGAGTAATGTAACTTAGTTAGAATCGTGTATTAATTCTCTTGCTTGATATAATTGCAATAACCTAGGGTGAGTCATATCAATCTTAAGATGAAGATCAAGCTCTTAATTTGCAATAGGGTTGTGGTAGAAGATCAGCAAAACCACGTTTTTAATCTCATATTTTCATCACAAATCTAATATTTTTCTTCTTACTTGAAGCATACAAGGGAATCGGCCGGAAAAGCTTGCATCGCATCCTTCCCTGAGGATCACGACCCGCTCAAGCCCTTGCTACAGCGGATTCACATTGAGACTAAGCATATCTGAACTTTATTTTTAATCTCAATCAAATTTTGGCGCCGTTGCCGGGGAAGGAACGGCACGATTCTTAGTTCTAATCATTCTTTCTTTTCTGTTGCAGGTACAGAGAACAGAAAGCAGAAACAGAGCAGCAGAAGACACATATTGCTATCCAGTGCCTCTGCCCTCGAAGGCAGAGCACTTGGACCTACAAGTTTGCCGCGAATCCACGGCAAAAGCCGCGAATCCGCGGCAATTGTAGCTCACTACTAAAGGATTTTTCTGCAGGTTGCTCTGCAGTGCAAAAAAAATATTTTCTGCTGTGTTATTTCCTCTCTGTAATCACTCTGCAACTGTTAATAATTAACATTAACCTATTTGTTGAAAAAAATAAAAAAAAATTTTTTAGACTCTTGCATTTTAGGGCACGTGTTTATTTTAATTCTTTTATTCTGTTGAAGAGTGCTGGCGACAAGGTACGTTTGCATAGCATATAGATTAGGAAGCACTCTTGTTTGTTTACCGCTTTCTTGAGTGATTACTTTTCTACCGCTTTACACGTACACTAATCCATTTTAAGGGCATAACCCATAACAAAGATAAGGTGGGGATTTCATCACCCTTCCTTGGCCCACAAATCATACCAGTCACACTCACAAACCCTAACCCTAATTAAAACTTGACTAGACGTTGGCCCTAAGGTAACTCGGACTCAATAGGAGATTGACCGAAGAAGGAAAGTTGTTCGAAATTAACCCTTACCAAATCGGTGTCTAGCGAAGGGATTGAGGGCCGAAAGCCTGAAGAACGGTGGTTATTTAATTAAGGAACGTCTCCGACGGAAAACCTCCCACCGGTCTTGCCCTGAAACTGCCGATTAGCTCGTGGTTAACGTCGACAATAGACCTCCTAAGGACAGTCTAAAGTTAGGAGTCGTCTAGGTCAAGGATAACCCTAGAATAGGATTTTTGTTTGTTTTTCTTTTTCTTTTTGATTGATTGGGTGAACTTGTTTGCTGATTGTGCATGACCGCTTGGTCGAGAGACCCACTCACATCCAGGCTAACTAGAACTAGTTCACCACCGAGCTCAAGCCCGACTCACACATGGCACAACAACAGTCACTCCAAGATAGGTTCTATCCTATTAGAACCTCTCTTCCTTCTTGCATCCAGCTCACTATCGAAAGTGTTGACCCATATGAACTCAAGCCACAATACATCAACACTCTTCCCAAATTTCACGGACTTGAATCTGAGGATGCATACTTCTTCATAAGGGAATTTGAAGAAGTATGTCAAATGATGAATATGCCTAAGTTAGGAGACGATGCTATCAAACTTAGGTTTATCCCCTTTGCTTTGAAGGATTTAGCAAAGAAATGGCTCTACAGTCTAGAGGCCGGTTCTATATCTTCTTGGGATAATTTCATTAAGGCCTTCTTAAAGAAATTTTATCCCGTTCACAAGACTGCACTGATTAGGAAGAATATCCTCCAGTTTAAGCAAACAGCCAATGAACCTTTTTGGAAATACTTCGAGCGTTTTAAGGATCTCCTTGCCCAATGTCCTCACCATGGGATAGAGAAATGGCGACTTTGCCAAGTTCTCTATGATGGATTAGATTATTCTACTAAAACACTGTTAGAATCCATGTGTCAAGGAGGATTTCTGCAAAAGAATGAAGATGAAGGGGGACATTGTTTGAGGAATTAGCTGAAAAATCCATCCAATGGGACCCTACTCCTGAAAAATCTAGGACTAATGACCCTACTTCTTCTAAAGGAGGTATCCATTCCATTGAGGCCAACGTAGCAACCGATGCTAAGTTAGCTGCTGTTATGCGTAGACTAGAGGCTCTTGAAACTAAAGAGCCAGTCACTGTGAACCAAGTCAGCCCAACATCTTCGGCGGGCTGTACTTATTGTCAAGATATGAACCATGTGTTCGAGGAATGTCCTGTTTTCATCGCGCATCAAAGCTTGCCCGAACATACGAGTGCGGCCTTCACAAGGCCCGCCAACAATCCTTATGCACCCACCTACAATCCGGTTGGAGAAACCATCCCAATTTTCATGGGGCCCAAGTAACAATGAGCAGATTAGGCCCAAATTCTCCAACAATTTCCAAAATCCGCCCTATCAGCAAGGTTTTCCCAGTCAAAATCAGCCACCTTCTTTCCAATATTCACAAATGGAAACAAGGATGTCCAACATGGAAAGGAAGATGGACACCCTAGTTAAAAGCCAAGACACGCTGGCTCAAGCCCTAAGTAGGATAGAGATCCAATTGAGCCAGCAAGAGAGACAAAGGGGTACCCTACCGAGTCAACCATTGCCTAACCCTAGGAATCCTAGGCCAGCCAATGAGGCTCAAGACCCAAATCAGTGTCATATGGTCCATACACTCAGATCGGGGAAACAAGTTGATAATCAAGTATCCATGCCCTTGGATCCATCCATGCCATCCATTCCATCTAGCTCCACTCCTTCTCCATCCAGTCCCAAGGAAACTGAAGCTGAAAAGTCAGCAGATCAGTTGCACCAGCCTATAGCTCCATTTCCAAATAGGCTTAGAAGCAACAACAATGCACACATGGAGAAATTATTAGAGGTGTTCAATCAAGTTAGGCTCAACATTCCACTTCTTGATGCAATCCAACAGGTCCCTAGTTATGCCAAATTTATTAAGGACATGTGCACCAAGAAAAGAAAGACTAATGTGCCTAAGAAGATTTTTCTAGCCACTAACATTAGTGAGTTACTGTCCAACCAGATCCCTATCAAGTATAAGGACCCAGGTTGCCCCACCATTTCTTGCACCATAGGTCGAGCCGAAATCAATCGAGCACTCCTCGATTTAGGAGCCAGCATCAATTTGCTCCCTTTCTCCGTGTATCAACAACTTGGATTAGGTGAACTCAACCCGACCCAAGTTACTATTCAGTTGGCTGACCGCTCTATCAAAGTTCCAAAGGGAGAGATCAATGACGTTCTCATACGGGTTGGAGAATTCATTTACCCGGTCGATTTCATTGTCTTAGAGACACAACCTGTGTCTAATCCTAGGTCCCAAACTCCTGTTATCTTAGGAAGACCGTTCCTAGCAACCGCTAATGCAATTATAAATTGTAGAAACGGTTCCATGAGACTGACTTTGGGGATATGACCAAGGAAGTCAATGTTTTCAACCTAGGTAAGCATCCCTACGATGTGACCGACCAACCCTTTGAGGTTAACTCCATTGAGAACATGACGATGTGAGCATAATGATGAGATCATATTTGAGTCAGAGGAAGAGGAAGAGTTAGAAACAAGTGATATCAGTCTTGATGAGATCGAATGGGAATCAAATCTGAGTTCGATAGAAATGGGAGATCTAGCATCACACCGCCACCCATTGAGCCAACTCCTTCTTTGGAGTTAAAAGCCTTGCCCAAACATCTTAAGTACGCCTACCTAGGTGAACAAGAGACGTTACCGGTCATAGTTGCATCTAATTTGACCAATAGGCAAGAGGAGGACCTGCTGGCAACCCTTAGGAGACATAGGGAAGCCATTGGTTGGACTATGGCAGATATTAAGGGACTGAGCCCTACGATAGTCCAGCATCGTATTCATCTTGAGGAAGGGACTAGACCGAAAAGGGATCCACAGCGTAGACTAAACCCACTTATGCAGGAGGCTGTACAAGCCGAGATAGTAAAACTGTTAGATAATGGGATAATTTATTCCATTTCCGATAGCGAATGGGTGAGCCCAATGCACGTGGTCCCTAAGAAGTCTAGCTTTACTGTGGTAGAGAACGACAAACATGAGTTAGTGCAAACACGATTGCCTACCAAGGTGAGAGTATGCATAGACTATCGTAAGTTGAATGCAGCAGCCACTAGGAAAGATCATTTTCCCCTCCCTTTCATCGATCAAATGTTGGAAAGATTAGCAGGTCATGAGTATTACTGCTTTTTGGATGGGTATCAGGTATAACCAAATCCCTATAGCCCCGGAGGATCAAGAGAAAACAACGTTCACGTGTCCATTTGGGACATTTGCTTACCGTCGAATGCCTTTCGGCCTATGCAATGCCCCCGCCACATTCCAACGTTGTATGTTAAGCTTGTTTTCTGATATGGTCGAGCGTTCCTAGAGATTTTCATGGACGACTTCTCAGTCTATGGAAATTCATTTGACCAGTGTCTCCATCATTTGGAGCTAGTGCTGAGTAGGTGCACCGAGAAGAACTTGACCTCAATTGGGAAAAGTGTCACTTCATGGTGCAACAAGGGATTGTCCTAGGTCATGAGATATCTAGGGAAGGGATTAAGGTAGACAAGGCCAAAGTGGAAATCATTGCGAAACTTCCACTTCCTCGATGTGTGAAGGACATTCGATCCTTTTTAGGACACGCCGGATTTTATCGTAGGTTCATTAAGGACTTTAGCAAAATTGCTAGACCCCTTACAAACCTTCTAGCTAAGGACGTGTCCTTCATCTTTGATGATAGGTGCCATAGTGCTTGGGAGAAATTGAAAGTGGAACTTATATCTGCCCCTATCATCTCACCTCCGGACTGGTCCAAGCCTTTGAGATCATGTGTGACGCTTCTGATTTTGCGATAGGTGCTGTCTTAGGACAGCGTAAGGACAATAAGCAGCACGTGATCTACTATTCGAGTAGGACGCTTAATGAGGCCCAAATGAACTATACTACCACCGAGAAGGAATTCTTGGCAGTAGTGTTCGCTTTGGAGAAATTCCGTCCATACCTACTTGGGACTAAGACCACGATCTTCACTGACCATTCTGCTCTGCGATACCTGATGCTTAAGAAAGATGCGAAGGCCCGACTCATTCGTTGGATCCTTCTACTTCAAGAATTTGATCTCGAAATTCGAGATAAAAAAGGTGTCGAAAATGTCGTAGCTGACCATCTCTCTCGTGTGCCCAACGCACCTTCTGTCGAGCTGCCCATCAATGACAATTTTCCCGATGAGCAACTTCTAGCCATCTCTAAGGAGCCATGGTTTGCTGACATAGTAAATTACTTAGTCACAAACCAAACACCACCTAGTTGGTCCAAACAGGATAGATACCGTTTCTTGTCTCAAGTTCGGTATTACATGTGGGAAGATCCTTATCTTTTCAAATATTGTAGCGACCAAATCATTAGGAGATGTGTCCCGACGAGGAGACTAGAAGCGTGCTAGCTTTTTGTCATGAGTTCGCTTGCGGTGGACATTTGGTCCCCGCAAAACTGCCGAGAAAATTCTGCAAAGTGGCTTTTATTGGCCAACTGTGTTTAGAGATGCATTTGAGTATTGCAAGACTTGCACAAGATGTCAAATGATAGGAAGAATTTCCAAACGAAATATGATGCCCCTAAATCCCATTCTAGAAGTAGAACTTTTCGACGTATGGGGCATTGATTTTATGGGACCCTTCCCTAATTCGTTTGGGCACCAATACATCTTGTTGGCCGTAGACTATGTGTCGAAGTGGGTAGAAGCTCTCCCTTGCAAGACAAATGACAACAAAGTTGTTGTCAAATTCTTGAAAGATAATATCATCTCACGCTTTGGAATCCCTCGAGCCATCATTAGCGACAATGGCACACATTTTTGCAATAGAACTTTTGAAGCTCTTATGCGAAAATATGCCATTACCCACAAATTGTCTACGCCCTACCATCCTCAAACTAGCGGGCAGGTAGAAGTTTCTAATAGACAAGTCAAGCTCATTTTGGAGAAGACTGTGAATCAGAATAGGAAGGACTGGTCCACCAAACTGGTGGATGCCCTATGGGCATATAGGACTGCCTTTAAGACGATTCTAGGAATGTCTCCCTACAGACTGGTCTTTGGAAAGGCTTGCCACCTTCCTGTCGAGCTAGAACACCGGGCCCTTTGGGCAATTAAGCAGCTAAATTTCGATTTAGATAAGGCCGGTGAGTTTCGGAAATTACAAATTTCTGAACTAGAGGAGTTGAGGAATGATGCATACGAGAATGCAAAGATTGCGAAGGATAGAGTTAAGGTTTTTCACGATAAATTCATCACGAGAAAAACTTTTGTCCAAGGACAAAAAGTTTTACTTTACAACTCTAGACTTCATCTCTTTCCCGGTAAATTGAAGTCAAGATGGACAGGACCATTCATTGTTAAGACGGTGTTTCCACACGGAGCCATAGAGATCTACGATCCCAAAAATGGCAATTCATTCAAGGTAAATGGTCAACGTCTTAAAATCTTTTGGAGTCTGTGCCGGAAGCTAATGCGGCGATGGGTCTTTTTGACCCACTGTATCGGTGATTATATCTTTCTGCCAATTCATGCATTCCATACATTTCATTCATACATTAGGGACAATGCATGAAACTAGTGTGGGGGAAGGGTATGTACTAAAAAAAAAAAAAAAAAAAAAAAAAAATTTAAAAAAAAATGTTATAAAAAGGAAATACTTTGACTTATTTTTTGAATGAAATTTAAGTTAGTTTTAAGGATTAGGAAAATCATGATTAGGATTTCTAAAAACTTGGTCAAGATAAATAAATTGTTAATTTTTAGGTATAGGAGAGAAATTGAATAAATAATTAGTCTTGATTTTTACCTTAATGAAATGTGCATACCAAATGCATATCTAGGATTCTAAGACAAAGACCTTGTGCCTCTTAAAAAAAAAAAAACTCATAAAAAAAAAAAAAATCACCAATTAAGCTGATACATGTGCCTCAAGAAGCATAAGTATTCATGCCTAAAGGTGAGTAAATAAAATAAAGTCCTTAGTTTTGGGGCCTAGTTCACTCGAATTTGAGTCCGCGGGGTGTTTTCTCACCTGGTGCCCTAAAGCCAACCGGTTTGGGAGCCACCGACTTTAAGTTCGCTACATGGGTGGATTAGAAAGCCTAAGAAAACTAAGAAATATAATATATGTATTAACACATCTAATAATCAATTAGTTAGGTATGAGGGCCTCAAGAAGCCTTGATACTTATACGAAAGAAAATTAGATGAGTTATACATGCCAAAAAAAAAAAAAATATATATATATATATATATATTAACACATCTAATAGTCAATTAGTTAGGTATGAGGGCCTCAAGAAGCCTTGATACTTACACGAAAGAAAATTAGATGATGTTATAAAAATAATAATGAGGCATGAGAGTCCAAGTTAAGGAATTCCTAGATTCACAAGGGTGCGTATGACTTTTGGTAACGAAAAAGACTATATTAGAAATTCAATTTTAATCCTTACCTAAAATGAATAACAATTAACTTTATAAAGACCAGGTTTGAAGAATGAATAAAAATGATAATCCTAAAACTTATAGACTACTTAGTCTCTTCAAATATAATTCAAATATTTTCCTTTTTATGGATTTTGTGGGTGTAATCCGCTGAAAACCCTCACGAGACAACACTCGTCCTCTAGGGTAACCTAGAGGTTTAACGGCTTGTTGCACATGCTAAGTGTAACCGTGATTCCTAGGAAAGTGAGTTAGCTAGGTTAGATTTTTCTCTTTCTTTTTGATTTTTACTCGAGGACGAGCAAAAAGATAAGTGTGGGGGTGTGATAGGTAGTGAAAAATGCATAATTGTCATCATATATACCATCGCATTTGCACATTTATTCATATTATAATGCACATTTATTAATATTCTTTATTTAATATGTGCAGGCCTCAAATTATCAAGTTAATAAAGAATAAAGCTTAAAGAGCCCAAAAGCCCAGATCCAAGCCCATGTTTGAAGCCCAGGTGAAGAAGTGCAAATACAAAGATTCAAAATGCAAATACAAGGGCTAAAAGTTGCAAATATCAGAAATTAGGGTTGGATAGACTTCTATCAAACCCTAAACACCTGCAGGATGAAGATAAAAGGCCAAGATAGAGAGGAATTTCGTGGAGAAAGGATTTGAAGAAATCTGGATTAAGGGTAACTTGATTACCAAGTTATCTCGAAAATCCAGATTAAAAGGCCAGGATCACACTTCTAGAAGTAATCGCCCACATGGACGGACCAGGAGAGGCCACGCGCCAAAGCGCGTGGCCAACAGAGCCAGGATTGCCGCGTAGGCGCGGCAAAAGCCGTGGGAACGCGGCATTTTAGATAGGGAAGGATACCAGGTTTCGTGGTGATGTTTATCCGGGACTCCTCTACATTCTGCACTATAAATATCAGAGCATTCGCAACATGGAGGGGCATGCAGAGACAAATTAGGGTTTTCTTTAGCTATTTTTAAATTTCTGCGAAAGTTGTAATTTTTATTCATGCTCGTTGTGGAGAAGGAGACGATTGTGTAACCTGCAGTTCATCGAAATAAAAGGTCACTCTTTGTTCTCTGTTTAATTTCTGCACTTTATTTTATTTCTTTTGTCATCTCTCTCGTGTTTTAATCTTCGATCTTTTCTTGTTTTCGTTTTTCTTTCTTTTGCAATCTTCTCATAAAAATAAAAAAAAATAAATATTGAAAAGATAAAAATAATTATGAAGAACTAATCCTCCTAGTGGTTTGCTGAGATTCTTGAAGCAACCCTAGAAGCAATTAAAACTTGATCCGATTAATGAACATCACTAGAAACCCTAGGTTTAAAAGGCAACTAATTCTAGAAGATTAAAAAATACTTAAAATTCTTAATCTAAGCTACATGATAAAAAGACTTTTCATGACTTCAACTTAAGAACTAGGACAGCATAAGTTGGGATTCGTCTTCTATTAGGCTGTACCTAGATGTTAGGAGGAACCATAGTTAGGTTTTTGAGTAATGTAACTTAGTTAGAATCGTGTATTAATTTCTCTTGCTTGATATAATTGCAATAACCTAGGGTGAGTCATATCAATCTTAAGATGAAGATCAAGCTCTTTAATTTGCAATAGGGTTGTGGTAGAAGATCAGCAAAACCACGTTTTTAATCTCATATTTTCATCACAAATCTAATATTTTTCTTCTTACTTGAAGCATACAAGGGAATCGGCCGAAAAGCTTGCATCGCATCCTTCCCTGAGGATCACGACCCGCTCAAGCCCTTGCTACAGCGGATTCACATTGAGACTAAGCATATCTGAACTTTATTTTAATCTCAATCAGGAGGCCTCTCATAGTATAGTAAATTAAGAAGTAGTACACCCTCTCGCTTTACCGAATTCACTAAACTTGGGAAGAATGTTGAGCATGATATTCATTGCTAAGATTTGACAAGGGAGCGTGAGTAAGAAGACCTTGTCATTCAAAATGAGTCGGTGGTTATCATCATTGTGTAAGAGCATTGAAGCACACTCATGCGACTTCCCTTTAGGATAGAACTCGAAGGAATTGAGATGTTCATGATAAATGTCAAATCCTTTACTAGAAAGAGCAAGTATGTTGGCAAGATCATCAACAGATAGGGAAACAACAACCCCACCAACTCAACTATGGAGTATATTATGTTGATCAATGGAAAGATTAACATAGAATACTTGAACAAGATTGGGATAAAATTTCTTATTTATCTCAAGAAATTCTTTTCAACACATATGAACAATCAAAGATTCAAGATTATACTCAGCAAAACTATTTAGAGTAATGGATTTTCAGTTAAAATAGACTTCTTAGAATACAGACTGTTTAATTTTTGAAGAGCATTAGGGCTCACAAATCTTTGAAAAGAGGGAGGAGTTCTAAATCTAGAAACTCTTATCCTCTTAGACCAAGAAGTGAGGACCCTAGAAGTCTTAGAGAAACCTACATCAGGTCTAGATCTCTTGTGTTGAGACATGATAAAGAAAATGAAGAACAAGGTTTAAAAGAAAATAGAAGAAAAATTCTTACCAACACACGAATGAAGAAGGAATAGATCTGGAGAGGCTAGATCCTTAGAGAAACCTTTGATAGATGAAAAGAACCTGGAGAATTTGGAGTTAAGAAAAGTTAGGATTTTAAAGGAGGAGCTCGGTAGGAGAGAGAAAATGAGAAAAGAAAAGAAGTGGGTAGGAGAAATGAATACCAGGCTGTTGACGTAACTGTCCAGGCTGTCGACAGGTCAGTAAGACTTCAAAAACTTGCTTTTGACAGGTCTATGTAATTGTCGACAATTGGAGACTCAAAAACAGAAAACAGAAAAAAATAGTTCATGTATGAAGTAAATATTTTCTTAAACAACAATCAGTAGATAAGTATATTGAGTAAAAATAGTAAAAGAATTTTGTATCATAAACATGACATAAGATTAAATATCTAAAATACACAAATTTAATTCATCACAAATAGATGAAAATTATTAAAATCTAATGGTTTAGTGAAAATATCCGCTAATTGCATGTGAGTAGGCACATAATCTTTGTCTATATCACCTTTTTTAAAGTGATCTCAAAGAAAATGATATCTAATCTCAATATGTTTGGTTTTACTTTTTTTATTTATATTTTTTTCATGTGTATCATGCTAGTATTATCACAAAATACTTTTATGTGTTCAAAATGCAAACCATATTCGAGGAGAGTATGTTTATCCAAAGTACTTGCGCATAACAAGCCCCGCTGCAATATACTCCATCTCAGTGGTTGAGAGTGCTATAGAATTTTATTTCTTAAAGGACCGTGAAACGAGACAATTACTGAGAAACTAACATGTTTCACTTGTACGCTTTCTATCCACTCTACAACCCGCATAGTCAGCATCCAAATAACTCGTCATTATAAATTGTCTAATTTTTGGATATTATAGACCCATATTAATTGCGCCTTTTAGATGTCTAATAATGTGTTTAATCGCAATTAAATGAGATTTTTTGGTCATGATTGAAAATGAGCATATAGGCATACACTATAATATTCGGCCTGCTTGCCATTAAATATAGCAAGCTACCTATCATTCCCCTATAAACTTTAATATCAACACACTTATCTTTGATCGTCCTTGTCAAGCTTGATAGTAATGGCTATGGGTGTTTGCATGGTTTAATGTTTTGTAGTCTAAACTTCTTGATCAACTCCTTTGTGTACTTAGTTTGATTCAAGAAGATTGTTGGCCCAAGGTTACAATTATCGGTTTATGATTTTGATGATAACAAAACATATATGGTTATTTAGTACTTATCAAGCTCAAGTGTTTTAGTGTGTTTCAGGGTTCTAAAGGATTCAAGAAATTTTGTTCCTCCAAAGGAAGGTATTGAAGACTCAAGAGTATTCAAGTATGGAATTGAAGCTCAATGCACTGGACGTTACTATTGGAGAAGCCTGCTTGAAGACACTTGTATTTGCTTAGAATCTTGTAAGAAAATAGTTTGTTAAAGTATAAAATATAGATTTGATGCTCAAGAAGTTGCACATACAAAAATACACGATTTCAAAAATACAAAATTTCATCGTATTGGCGTTTTGCATAATAGGTACTTGATACATGTTTCAAATTTTTATAAAATTTTATATCATGTTTGGAACATATATTTCATTGCATATACATTGCTATATCACTTTTAAACTAATACAAAATATTTTAAAAATAAGTTTACATTTCAAAATATTTCAAAGTCAGAATTTTGGTCTAGATCGGTCGACCGACCGGTCAACCGTTGCCTATAACAGGCCAAGGCAATTGACCGATCCTCAGGTAAAGTGGTTTGTGCATGTGTGCACATCTACCGGTCGACCGACCAGTCGACTGCCAACCCCTGCGGTCGACCGATAGGTCGACCAACTGGCTGAACTTTAGTTTCTGTTTGAGCCAATCGATGGAGCGATCGATGTCTGGTCGACTGCCCAGTCGACCGAAACTAATGGCTAGTTCTGAATTTCTCATGGAGCCAAAAATAATAATGACCACTCACGATCAAACCATGTAAGCCACTTCTATCATTCCAATAATTCTTCCAATCATCAACCCAACTTTTCTAATTACCATCATAATTCTCCCAACCATCCGCCCAATTTTGCAAATTATCAACAAAACTTTTCCAACCAAGCTCCACAATCTTCCTTTCAAAATCCTCAATTAGAAAGGAGAATGACTGATTTGGAGAGAAATACGGAAAGATACATGAAGAACTAAGATTCCCTCATGCAAATAATATAAAGAATAGAGGTTCAAATGAGCCAATTAGTCAATCCACAGAATGAGAGGCAAAAGGGTACCTAGCCCAGTCAGCCAGTAATGAATCCTAGAAATTCTCAACAAGCTCATTTGGCTGAGGATCAGTCATTGAATCAATGTAATGATGTTCATACATTGAGGTCAAGAAAGAAAGTCGATAATCAAGTGTCAACACCATCAAATTCCATTCAGCATAATTATACTCAAGCATCCACCTAATCTAGTCCCAATCCTTCCAAATATGACAAATCTGAAATGGATAAGTCAACCAGTCAGGTGCACAAGCCTATAGTACCATTTCTTAATAGGCTGAAGAACAACAAGCAGAATTCACATATGGATAAGATAATTGAGATCTTCAACCAAGTGAAGATAAATGTGTCACTTCTTGATGACATCCAACAAGTCCCATCCTATGCAAAATTCTTAAGGACATGTGCACTAAGAAGAGAAAGACTAATGTACCTAAAAAATTCTTCTTAGCCACTAACATTAGTGAGCTACTGTCGGGTTCGATCTCAGTCAAGTACAAGGATCTGGGTTGTCCCACCTTACCTGCACTATAGGACAAGCCGAGATTAGTCGTGCACTTCTTAACTTAGGGGCAAGTATCAACTTGCTTCCCTTCTCAGTTTATCAACAACTCGGGTTGGGCGATCTTAGTTCAACTCGAGTCACAATCCAACTGGCTGACCGTTCTGTGAAAGTTTCCAAAGGAAAAATTAATGATGTCCTTATCCGAGTCGGGGAGTTTGAAAAACACCTAGAGGGGGGTGAATAGGTGTTAATGCTAATCTAATAATCTTTTAATCAAGTATGTGTATATGATGCAAACGGTCACTCAAAACAAGAAATTGAAGCCGAATTTCCCTTGAAGGGCTCTAGAACTTCTCCTCTTTGATTCCTCTAGATTATGAGTTGAGGCGCATAATTGCTTTCTTGTTGAGATGAGTAAAGACTGAAAATGCAAGTAATGAAATGGATGCAATAATGAAGTGCACACAAGAGATATCACAAGATAGAAATGTAAAGCAATAAAAGGCAATAAGGAAATCAATCACAAACACAAGGGATTTGTTTCGAGGTTCGAGCCACCGCTCTACGTCCCCGCCTTCACCACTGTGAAGGGTTTCTACTATATCCACCGAGGAAATACAAGAGGTCTACTGAAGACCGGAGTACCGAACTCCCACCAATCCAACCCTCTACACAAGAGGGATCTCAACATAAGATAGAATAAGTAAAAAGGTGATCAACAAGACCACAAATTTCTCTCTTACAACTTTCTTATAGAATGAGAAGGATTTTTGGCTCAAGAAGTGTAGTGAGAAAAATTCAGCTGTAAAGTAGTAATAAATAGCTTGAAACACAACTAAAAAATAGTAACCAAGAATGAACTTAGAAAATTGAGAGCTTTAAAAACTTTTCTTTCTTTTGAAACTTGAAAACAATGGGTATTTTTCTTAATTTTTGCAAGTGACCAATGCCATCTATTTATAGGGATTAGAGGAGATCTAATCATCATTATAACTAGTTTAATAGGTCTGAAAATAGCCTACAAAATTTCAGAAATAGCTGACACATAAATCCCAATCAAATTCAAGACACAAAAATCAGAAAAGTAGTCGTTGGGGCTGCTGGCGGCTGACGGTCGACCGGCTCGGTCAACCGGCAATCCATTGGCAAACTAGCCGTTGGACTCGATTGACCGGTCGGTCAACCGGAAGGCTAAACAAAAACATTTCTTTGTTCTGTCGGTCGACTGGCCCGGTCAACCGACAAAACCTGAGAGCAAAGGACTTTCAGTCGGTCGACCGGTCCGGTCGACCGGCAGACGTGCACAAACGTGCACGCCAAGTCCACTAGGCCCGGTTGACCGGTGCGGTCGACCGATCAAGCCTGAAATGGATCCGGTCGACCGTTCGGTCAACCGTTGGGCCTGAAATAGGATATTTCTAGGGAAAATTTTGAACTTTAAAAAATTTTCAAAATAATTTTGTAAGGCTATATGATTAAGTATCATGCTATAAAGATTGGTATACATGATATAAACAAGATGTAAAATTATAAAATAATTTTAGTCATGTATAACCATCAAGACATGAACCTAAATCAATCACCTAAAACAAAAACTGTATTTTGAAAAATGAAGGTGTGTGTGTGTTTTCTTGAGCCAACTTATCATAGCCTCATTCTTTAACAAACTAATTCTTACAAAGGTTCTAGGTGACTACAATGTCTTCAAATGGGCTTCTCCATATGCGATATTGAATAGCTTGATTTCTTGAACCCGAAATGAACCAACTTGAGTCAAATATACCTTCCTTTAGGGAAGAACACTTCTTGAATCCATAGAACCCTGACACTTAAACACTAAAAATATGATTAGTACAAATAACTATATATGTTTTGTAATCATCAAACTCAAATACCGGGTGATTGTAACCTTGGGCCAACAAGTTTATCAACCCCGTTGATTTTATAGTTCTTGAGACACAACCTGTGTCCAATCCTAGGGCTCAAACTCTGTTATTCTAGGGTGCCCATTCTTTACTACAACCAACACTATTATCAATTGTCGGAATGGGTCCATGAGGTTAACCTTGGGGACATGACTAGAGAAGTCAATGTCTTTAACCTAGAAAAATAACCTCATAAGATAAACAACCAAACGTTTGAGGTGTGATAAAGAAAGTAAAGGTATAGAGAATGAGTCTATTTTTCTTGATGAATTATTTAAGAATGAATGCGATTATATTAATGAGAAGACATATGTTGGAGATCCTACTTTTAGAGTCCCCTTTAAAAAAAGGAAATTTGATTTGAATATCTTCATTTTCAATAAGTCAATCAATGATATATCGCATGAGAATATAATTCAAGAACCTCCGATTAACCTAATCCTTGAAAACCTCTTCGAAGAAGAACTCATGTGATTGGATGAACCGAATAGGGATATTTTGGTTAATTACATACCTCTAGGAGAAAGTATTGATCTAAAATTTGAGGAGATGTATGAAACTAAGTTAGAATTCTTAGGCATTCATAGTGAGAAAATTTCAATTGAGAAGTGTAATGGTGATCAATTTTGAATAATAGATGTAGACATATGAGGAAGAAAAGTGATTAGTCTACAATTATGCATTATTACATCGCATTCCCTACCGATTTATGAATAAATTGTCGGTCTAAACCGTATTTGGTCTCTTTTGCAGATAAATCAAAAGATTAAGGACAAAGAAGTAATAAGAGCTTAATTAACTCCTTTTTTGGATAATTAAATCCGTAATTTTTGGAGGCCAAGCAAGGGAACTTCTATAAGATGCATTGAATCTAGACCTTTGCGCATGTCAGACAAATATTCGGGCGAAAATACATGAAACCAAATATACCAAGAAGGTCCTCGAAGCCCGGAGATGTTTCTCGCCAAAACCAGGTATTTAACTCCATCGTTTTGTTGTGAAAACGCGGCAAATGCCGCATTTATGCGGCAATCTGGTGAGGCCACGCATCGATCTTCAACGCATGGCCCCGTCTCGTCTTCTGAAACCTACCTTTGCGTATAAAAAGGGCAGGAGTTGGCTAAAACGAGGAATTTTTTGATTATAGGCTAGGTTTTCTATCTTTAGGGTAGTGTAGGGTAGGTGTTCTTCCTTCTTATATTTTGTATTTTTATTTCGTTTTTAGATCTTGTAGTAGGGCTGAGAGATTCAGAGAGAGATAGAGAGAGATTGATGTAATATATGGTGATAATCTATGTAAATGTGCCTCCTTTCTTCTCCAATGTAATCTTCTCCATCTTCTGCATGATGCTTGGCTAACTTTTCTTCTCATGACAATCTAACTACTAACCACTAACCATCTAACCACTTACTTGATAATCCACATGAATCTAATAGTCTCTACAAGGCCTTGCTCTTGCAAGCGCCATTGATGGCTCATGATGATAGATTCTACATTCGAACATTTCTAACATCTAACTAACTAACTTGCTAACTTGCAATGTCTTCTTTTTTTCATTCTCACCTTTAACCGGTTTTGATGATTTAACAGTAGCTTGCAACATGTTATGTGGTATTGATGTGTTGTTTGAATGTAGAAGAACAATCTTATGAACCATGCTTTGTATCGTCTCTTGAAGCCAAGAATTAGTGATGGCCAAGGATTCATGTGAGGCAACTATCACTAAGAGGTTAGCATAGTTAGTGGAGTAATTAGTAGTTAGTAGCTATGAGCTTTCTTTTATAGTTTTCTTCTCGCTTTTACTTTGTTTTGAAAATTATTTTCAAAATCCTTTTATCATTTTTCTATCGATGTCATCACCACTTTCTTAGTTCACCTTTGTTCCATCTTTATTTTATTTTTCAAACCACTTCTCTTTTGCTTTCACATCGTTTTCATCGTCTCTCCACCTACACATGCTTGATTTTCTTTTCTTTCCTTTTTCTAGTTCTTTTAAACAAAGAAGAATTGTTAACATAACACGTGAATAAAGACTGTTAATGCTTCTATCACCTTCCGTCCCTGTTGATTCGACCCGTTGAGCCAATGCTATAACGGAAGTATCGAGGGAACATTAGCACATACAAGCTTTTTATTGATTTCATAAAGTACGTATTAAGAGTGTTGGTTCTGCCTCGATCAAATTTTTGGCGTCATTGCCAAGGATTTCATCACCCTTCCTTAGCCCAAAAACCACCTCCCCACTCACACAACCCAAGCCCTAATAAAAATTGATAGACGTTGGCCCCTAAGGACATCTCGGACTCATTAGGAGATTGATCGAGGGTGGAACTTGTTTTGAATCTTACTCTTATGAAATCGATGTCTAAGGTTGGGGATTAAGAGGTTACGCCTCGAAGATACCGTGGTTTGGCGTAATTAAGGCCTATTGCTTACGCACGGATACCTCCCACCGTATTTTGCCCCTACCTGGCTGATTAGCTTGTGGTCGGATTCAAGCAACAACCTCCCCAGGGTAATCGACCAGTTAGGAGTCGTCTAGGTTTAGGTCAACCTTAATATAGGCTTGGTTTTGTTTTTTTTTTCTTTTTGTTTGTTGTTTGATTTTTATTTTTTGTTTGTGATTGTTTGTGAAATGTAATTCAACAATAACAATTCTTTCAATCCTAATATGATTTCATATTTCACACCGACCCCATTTGTTTCAAATAATTCCAACCCCATTTTTCACCATATGACCAAGTAAATACACCGGGTTGGACTTATCCGCATCAATACAACCCATACCCCTAATCTTATGACTATAATTTCTAAAATAATTTTAACTCATCACAGAGTCAATGGGGATTCACCTCCCCCGAGTTAAATTTTCAACCTCCTTGTCCACCGTATCCACCTTGTCCACAAATCTCTCAATATTCAGTCCCCGATCCACTTCCTATACTTCTTTTCTAGCCCAACCCATTGAAGAAAAATATGAGTTAGAAATGAGTATAGAAACCAACCTAAAAGAGGCCAAGCGACAACTTTAAAAAATGTTGGCCTCTCCAATTTCACAATATTTTCAAGAGTCTTAGTTTCACCTCCTCATAATGAACAACCAACTACCCTGGAAACGAGTAAGAAACTCTTGTGTGAGTCCAAGCTTCAATCTCTTGGACTCACAATCTTCACTATCTTTCCAAAACCAAGATTCCTCCACTCCTATTCTAGAACAACCACTTGCAGAAAAATCAAGTCTAGAAAAGAGTATAGAAGTTTTGCAGGAGTCCACATTACAATTTTAAAAATCTTCTTCTCAGTTTATTGATAGGTTGGAAACACAATTAAATAAATTGGTCAACATTTATAAGAATGAAGAAACTCTCTCTTCTCCACTTTTGACTAATTTAAATATTTCTAACTCTATCAATTTGACCCATGACTCTTGTTGTTTTGGAAACCAAGATTCTTACATTCCTTTTCTAGAACAACCACTTGAAGATACATCACATCTAGAAAAGAGTATAAAAATCTTGCAGGAGTCCGCACTACAATTTCAAAAATCTTCTGCCCAGTCTATCAATAGGTTGGAAATATAATTGAGTAAATTGATTAGTATTTATAAGAATGAGGAAACTCTATCTTATTAACCTTTAACCAATTCATCTATTCCTAACTCTATTGATCTGACCCAGGACTCTTGTTAATCTAGAAACCAAGATTCAATTTCAGCACACCCATCTGAACTTGACCATACTTCAAATGTTGAAAAACCTATTGACATTTTGACAAGTTATCCTTTTCCTGAAATTGAACTTGAACATGAATATGATCCTGAACTTCAACTTGGTAATTCAATTTCACTTTCTGATTCAATATTTACTGAGATGTTTTTACCTGAATTCAGGCCTTTTCCTGAGTCAGTATTGGATCTAGTGCCAATCCATTGTGAAATTAAATCACCAATCTTTTATGATCATTATATTGAACTTGACCAATTTCATACTTTTGAAAGTCCCATTGACAAATTGGCAAGTTCTCATTTTTATGGAATTGAACTCAATGAAGAATGTGACTTCAATTCTCAAATTTGTTATCCAGTTCAACTTTCTAAATCAATATTGACTCCTGTTTTGTTACCCAATTTGACCAACATTTTAGTGTCAGTTTTGATTCTCATACCTGTCATTCTTGAACTTGAATCACCAACCTTAAGAAGTCATATTCCATCATGGGGAAATGAATGCGGACTTGAGTTTCATCTTCTTGATTTAGACCAACTTTCTAAACCAATCTCGACTCCTGAACTTTTACTTGACTTAAGTCTTTTTCCTGAGTTGGTATTAGTTCTTGTACTTCCTGAGTCCAAATCAATCATTCCATTCTGGGACAAGGGTCTTGATAAATTTGACTCTGAAATTATTTTGAAAATTTAGAAATTAGATGGGGTAAAACTTTAATTAAAATCATAAATATACATCATTCTAGTGGGTTGTATTTTAGAGGTCTCTGGTGAGTTCTGAAATCACCTAGAGGGGGGGTGAATAGGTGATGGCTATATGATAATGGCAATTATGCGGAATTTAAAAATTTAACTCTAAACAATTAGCACAATACAATATTTCTTGCAAGTAAAAGACAATGTAAAATTGCAAGTAATAAAAGAGATAGAGTTAGAAGAATTTGAGCAAACGCAAACACGCCGATATGTTTCCGAGGTTCGAGCCACGCTCTACGTCCCCGCCTTCACACTTGAAGGATTTCCACTATTGAGGATCCCACCGGATCAACAATACAAGGACAACACTTGTCCGTCTCCCGTGATGACACTTCACCACCTTGAGCACACTAGCTCGCCTTGAGGCCGATGCCTCTACAACTTCACTCAATTACAAAGGAAGTGATCACACTTGATCACTTTTACAAAAGCTCACTAAGCACAATCCTAGAACCAAATAGTAAAGTAAGAGTATGGGATTGTGTAGTGCAAAACAAGAGAGAAGTAGAGGAATAGGATTACAAGATGAGTGTCTAGAAATTTAGGCCTTTGAGAGAAAATCTTGTCTAAAGGAAAACTTAGAAATCTTTTGAAAACTCTTGTAAAAATGCACTTGATAGCTCTCAAATCATTAGTCATATCATATGAAGTGACCACCTATTTATAGGGGTCAAAAACAGCCTAAGAAATCCGTTGGAATCAAATCCCAAGTCAAAAACTGTCAGAAAATATAGCTGTTGGAATCTGTCAGAGATTCTGACAGCGGTCGGTCGACTGGCCGGTCGACCGACAACGGTCAAAAATATGGCCGTTGGGGGTCATCGGTCGACCGCCCGGTCGACCCAATTGGAGCGAGAGTTGGGTCCAGAATTCGGTCGACTGGTCGGTCGACCGACACACACTTGCACAGTTTTGTGCATGTCGGTCGACTGGTCAGTCGACCGGTTCCTGACAGTTCTGAAAAATCAGAACTGCCAGAACCTGAAATGCTGGGTTTTGGGTTTAAGGTTTTGGTTAAATGTTTTGGCACTTGTAAAACACTAGAGTATGAGCATATGTCATAGCTCTATCAAAGTAAAACATGTTGATATAAATCTTTTGACAAAAACTTATTTTTCCAAATATTTTCTTTTCAAAAGAAAAAATCTAACTTGAAAAACATGTTGGATCTAAATCAAGGTAAGAAATGATTTTTGAAAAAAAGGCCTTTTGAAGTCTAGAACTTAAATAGAAAGTGTGTGTAAGTGTAAATCCCATAACTCTATTTCTACTATCTAGTTTTGACAAAATATCTAAAATGAAAATAAACAAAACACAAATCTTGAATTCTTTAGCAAAGTCTTGATTTGTTCTTGATCTTTTCTTCAACGCATATTCCCGAAGCTTCCTATGTGCTTTAGCTTGGGAAAGCAAATGTTGGGCGAACTCCAAATGTGTGAGTCTTTTAGTGGAGTCGTCAAAAACCTGTTCTTGAACCTGAAATACTTTTAAACAAGATTATTAAATACATAACTAAATATGTTTTGCTATCATCAAAATAACCGGGATAATGGCCTTTGGGCCAACAATCTCCCCTTTTTGATGATGGCAAAACATATGTAGTTATTACAAATATTTTGGGTAGAGTCTTCAAGTGAAGCTCCCCCTCAACACATGCATATACTAAAAAATATACTCAGGCATAGTATAGCAACAAGATAAACATCCAAGATCACATATCCATGCCAATAAAATATAACTACTCATGTCATATCATAGATAAAGGAAATGAGAAATGAGTCTCATACATGACATAAATACATAAAACAAAACATTCATGTCCAAAAAATAAAAGATGTCCAACACAACAAAATATGTCAAGTACATAACAAAATAACAAAGTGTCACAAAATATCTCTCTCTAAAATCTCTCCCCCTTTTTGACATCATCAAAAGGGGAGGTCACTCTGCACTGCCAGCACCGCCGTCATCATCCTCATCGTCGTCGTCCTCGGAAGAAGACTCCGCAGCCACCATCGTCTGGTCACCATCAGCATCAGACTTGGAAGAGGAAGAAGAGTCTGCCCCCTCAGAATCATCAGCATCAACTCTGGGTCGTGGTGGCACAGTAGAAGAAGGAGCTCTGGCTGGAAAAGGAGGACCTCTGGAGGGAAGAGGACGAGAAATGGTCGTGGGATCAGGTGGAGCCATATTGAACTTCGTATAGAGACCCTCAAGTTGTGAGTCCATGTATCTCATGGAATCAGCAAAATAAGTCATGTCTGTACGAAGTCCCTGATACCGTGCATCCATCTCAGCACGAAAAGCAGTATCTCGCTGCTCAATCCAGGCCTGATGTGCCTCGATCTGAGAGCGTACTGCAGATGAAATGAGAGACTCTAAATCTGAAGGTGCAATGGGTGCAGAAGAAGAAGAGGATGGTCCTGGAGCTGGAGGAGGAACATGAGGGGGAATAGGAGGTGGCACAGGTGCTTGTCTCCGCAGCTGGGCTTCCATCCTTTTCAGGAGAGTCCCATCAATGTTAGGTGAAGGATTATCATACTCAACAGAAGAGAGATCAAAATCTAAAGCCTCGAGAATACGGGTAATCAGCATGCCATAAGGCAAGCTTCTCCCGGACAGACGGATTTGTTCAGAAGCCATGTGTGATGCAATGAGACGGGGTACATCAATTTTAATGCCTCGCAGAAGGCAATAAATGATAAGAGGAACAGGACCCCTAGCATGGCTGAATTCGCCAGATTTTGGGAGAAGGTTATTGAAGACAATCTTGGCTAGGACTTGAGATTGTAGAGTATACCTACTTACAACCTCGTTCCTTACCAAGCCGGGGTTGTTATCCCCGTGAAGTAAAGTGGATGCGGTGAGTGCAGACTCACCCTCCGGATATTCTCCAAAATCCTGTAAATCATTGGAATAAACATCAACTCCACCAGGGGAGAGATGTAGGATACTAGCGAACTGGTCAAGGTTGAGCTTGATATCCCTACCTAAGACTCTGGTATAGAGAGTGTCCCCTTCAAGAGAAATGTTTGTATAGAAGTAGGGCATGAGGGGTGAGTACACTTTCTCTCTAATGGTCACAAACCTCTCTAAAGAGTTGTTATGCATGATCCGGGCAATGTCCAGGTGTTCAAGGTCTTGGAAGACAACAAATCTTCCAGAAATGAGATTTCTCTTGGACAAATTGATATACCTATGCTCAGCAACCTCATTAACAAAGGGGTTTTTAGGTTTAGGAACATGGGAAGAGGGTTTAGCAGGAGCCTTGCCCTTTTCAGATCTAGTTCTCTTAGAGGTAGACATTTTTGAGAGTAAAGATATGATTTTTAGGTTAGGGCTTGATCTAGATACTAGGAAACCTAAAGATCTTGACAAGTAATGGAAGAAATTGAAGCAAGAGATGATCAACAGCAAGAAAGATTTGATTTTTACCTTGGAGAAGAAAACTGAAACCCTAATACTCCAAATCCTGAAATACTCCAAATCCAGCGGTTGAAAAGCCTTGAAACTGAAGATCCACAATCTAAAGGAGGATTATGAAGTGGGTTTTTGAGGGATTTTAGATCGGAAGAAGGATTAAAAAGTTAGAAAATTTTTGGAGTGGAGAGGAGTCGGGTTCGTCGCCAGCGAGTGAGGAGAGAGAGAGAAAAAAAAACGAAATTTAAAGCAGATTCTCGCGTGTTCCCGATGCCCGGTCGACTGCCCAGTCGACCCAGAGCAAACCGAGAGCTCTGTAAGTTCAGACGGTCGACTGGTCGGTCGACTCGGCAGATACAGAGAGCTCGCGGTGACAAGTCGGTCGACTGGGGTTAGGGCCGGTCGACCGGTTTTGTCTGAAAACCAGCAAACAGATTCTGTAAAAAAAAATTTTTTTTTTTAGAAGAAATTATAACAAATAAAATATGTTATATTATAACATACAGGAATACATCAATCAGTTTTAAATCTTCATTTAGATTATCGCATCAACAAAACTTCACACAAGAAATGTTTTAATTTTTATTTTACATATTTAAACAAAGATATAAAGATGTTGAAGCCGAATACCCAGTGACGGGTTCTGAACTTCATCCTCTTGATTCCTCTTGAATGAGTTGAGGTGCGCAATTGCCATCTTTAAGGTATTTGTTTAAACAAGAAATTTTGATTATTAATTTATACTTTTGAAAAATAGTATATACATATAGATACAAAAAAAATATGGACATGTGGACAAATATGACATAAGGCATAAAAATACAAGATATGAAAATTAACGCAAGGCATGTACACAACATGATAGAAAAGTAGTTCTATATAGGCATGTATCAATGGAATACAAAAGCAAACTATCAATTCTATACACATGTATACATTACCAAAAATCAACAACTATTTTAAAATGGAGATGTTACCAATTTAAGGGCAATCTCCAAAAATAGGTGCCTCCACGATAGCGATGCAAGCTAGATTTGAACTTTGAGCTTAGTTGCATCTACCACCCGGGCACCGTCTCCCCCTAAGTCTTGGAGGAAGTAGATCCACCTGTATCACCTACATTTGGAGGATCTTTTGGTACCCAAATCTTTGAGGGTCCTTTGGGGTTAGTACCGGGGCGAACCCAAACATATTTATTATTAATATTATTTTTAGCATAACAAAACTTTTCTAAATGGCCTTTGCGGCCACAATGAGTGCAAACATAAATTCTACCACTACTATACATGTATGCATGCTTATGTGTGTGCGCATGTTTTCGTGCATGTGTATGTGTATGAGATGCATGTTTCCCTTGGGGTACTCCCTTAGGAAATTTAGATGCTATCTTTTTCAAATCAAAAGCATAACTTTTTAAATTTGAGTCCAAAGCTTCAACACGTTTTTGGATCTCAACAAAATCATTTTTATCAATTGAAACTATGGGGGTTTTACCCTTATTTGCAAGTTTATATTTATCAAATCATTTTTCAATTTTCCAAAGGAGCTAGATAAAACATCCTTTTCTTTAACAACTATTTCAACCTTATATTTTAAAGCTTCATTTTCTCTTTTTAATTTCTTATTTTGAGATTGGGAAATCTCATACCTATTTTGCAATTCTTCAAAAAAATGTGCAAGTTCATCCATAGTTAACTCATCCTCATCTAAAGAGTTTTCTAGAGTTACCTTTGGTGCATCCTCCCCATGTGCCATGAAACACATGTGCGCGGCGTCGACTTCCTCTTCGGATTCCGACTCCGTGTCATCCCAAGTAGCCACCATTGCTTTCTTCTTTCTTTGCCCGTTCTTGGATGTGGTCGCTTGTAGAGCGGGGCAATCGGCAATGAGGTGACCGATCTTCTTGCAATGGAAGCAAGGACCGGGCTCCTCTCTTTTTCTTTCAAATCTCCCTTGAGGTTTCCCTCGCCGGAAATTGCTTTGTCTTCCCTTTTTGTAAAACATCTTGCCCACCTTCCGGATGAGCATGGCGAAGTCTTCATCGCACTCGTCCGATGAATCATCCTCGTCTTGAATTGTTGGAGCGGCTTTGAAGGCTATTGATTTCTTCTTGGGTGCCTCCCTTTCTTCTCGTACCTTCATCTCCATCTCATATGTTTTGAGATTGCCGATGAAGCCGGAGAAGTCCATCTCCTCTTTGTCATTTAGCTCTTTGAGGGTTGTCGCCTTAACTTCCCAAGCTTTGGGAAGAGCTCGAATCACCTTCCTTATCTTTTGATCGTTGTCAATCTTGTCGCCTAAGGAAGAAAGAGCATTAGTTATCTTTGTAAAGCGAGTGAGCATGTCATCAATGCTCTCATTATCAATCATGTAAAAATTCTCATATTGAGAACGTAACAAGTCAACTTTTGCTCTCTTGACTTGTGACGTTCCCTCATGAGTCACAATAAGCATGTTCCAAACTTCATATGCCGATTTACAATTAATGATGCGTGCAAGGTCATCTTCATTAAGTGCTTGTGTTAATGCATATTGTGCCCTAGCATTAGCTTCATAGTCTTTGGAAGTATCCTCGGACCATGTGCTCTCATCACTAGTTGGTTCAATGAAGTCTTTGGTAATGGCCCTAGCTACCCTAACACCTAAGGATTTCAAAAACAAGTTCATCTTGACTTTTCAAATAGGAAAGTTCAAGCCATCAAATTTGGGAGGGGATTTAATGCTAGAAAAGTCCATGGATGCCATGAATGCACAAGCAAGTAAAATGCAACAAAATGTATATAGCCAAATATGGATCTCCCTAAGGTGGTTAGACCTAAGTTGTAGGGTTAGGCTCTGATACCAATTGAAATCACCTAGAGGGGGGGTGAATAGGTGATGGCTATATGATAATGGCAATTATGCGGAATTTAAAAATTTAACTCTAAACAATTAGCACAATACAATATTTCTTGCAAGTAAAAGACAATGTAAAATTGCAAGTAATAAAAGAGATAGAGTTAGAAGAATTTGAGCAAACGCAAACACGCCGATATGTTTCCGAGGTTCGAGCCACGCTCTACGTCCCCGCCTTCACACTTGAAGGATTTCCACTATTGAGGATCCCACCGGATCAACAATACAAGGACAACACTTGTCCGTCTCCCGTGATGATACTTCACCACCTTGAGCACACTAGCTCGCCTTGAGGCCGATGCCTCTACAACTTCACTCAATTACAAAGGAAGTGATCACACTTGATCACTTTTACAAAAGCTCACTAAGCACAATCCTAGAACCAAATAGTAAAGTAAGAGTATGGGATTGTGTAGTGCAAAACAAGAGAGAAGTAGAGGAATAGGATTACAAGATGAGTGTCTAGAAATTTAGGCCTTTGAGAGAAAATCTTGTCTAAAGGAAAACTTAGAAATCTTTTGAAAACTCTTGTAAAAATGCACTTGATAGCTCTCAAATCATTAGTCATATCATATGAAGTGACCACCTATTTATAGGGGTCAAAAACAGCCTAAGAAATCCGTTGGAATCAAATCCCAAGTCAAAAACTGTCAGAAAATATAGCTGTTGGAATCTGTCAGAGATTCTGACAGCGGTCGGTCGACTGGCCGGTCGACCGACAACGGTCAAAAATATAGCCGTTGGGGGTCATCGGTCGACCGCCCGGTCGACCCAATTGGAGCGAGAGTTGGGTCCAGAATTCGGTCGACTGGTCGGTCGACCGACACACACTTGCACAGTTTTGTGCATGTCGGTCGACTGGTCAGTCGACCGGTTCCTGACAGTTCTGAAAAATCAGAACTGCCAGAACCTGAAATGCTGGGTTTTGGGTTTAAGGTTTGGTTAAATGTTTTGGCACTTGTAAAACACTAGAGTATGAGCATATGTCATAGCTCTATCAAAGTAAAACATGTTGATATAAATCTTTTTGACAAAAACTTATTTTTCCAAATATTTTCTTTTCAAAAGAAAAAATCTAACTTGAAAAACATGTTGGATCTAAATCAAGGTAAGAAATGATTTTTGAAAAAAAGGCCTTTTGAAGTCTAGAACTTAAATAGAAAGTGTGTGTAAGTGTAAATCCCATAACTCTATTTCTACTATCTAGTTTTGACAAAATATCTAAAATGAAAATAAACAAAACACAAATCTTGAATTCTTTAGCAAAGTCTTGATTTGTTCTTGATCTTTTCTTCAACGCATATTCCCGAAGCTTCCTATGTGCTTTAGCTTGGGAAAGCAAATGTTGGGCGAACTCCAAATGTGTGAGTCTTTTAGTGGAGTCGTCAAAAACCTGTTCTTGAACCTGAAATACTTTTAAACAAGATTATTAATACATAACTAAATATGTTTTGCTATCATCAAAATAACCGGGATAATGGCCTTTGGGCCAACAAGTTCCTCCGGATTCCACGCACATTAGATTGGGCCGCATTTCGTGGACCAATCAGACCACCACCGGAACCACCACCTAGAGGTCATTTTTTCCTTCCCTCTCTATTTGTTTCATGCATACATACATCACGATGCATTGAGGACAATGCATGAAATAAGTGTGACGGAGGGTTTACTAAAGTAGAGTTTTTAGATTTTCTTTCTTTACACTTCTTTAGGATACTTTTAGAAATCTTCCATTTTGTATAGGAATTTTCTCTTTCTTTAAAATTTTTTGAAATAAGAGATAGAGTTTTGATTTATTTTTAAGAAAATTAAGATGATCTTAGAAATTAAGAAAGCCTTAATTATGACATCTTAAACCTAGTCGAAATAATGGATCTTATTAAAATTATAGGCTAAGTAAGATAAATTGGAGAGATAATTTTATCTTGGATTTTTTGCTTTAGATAGAATGCACTTCACACTTACACAATTTTGGGATGGATACAAAGACCTAAAATGCCATAAAAAAACATAAAAAGAAAAATATATATAACAAAAAATAAAAAAAATCACTTATTGAGCTGGATAACAATGCCTCAAGAAGCATGATTATTCACGCCTAACGGTGGTCAAAAGAAACAAATAATCCCCCTTAGTTTTGTGGCCTTGTTTACTCGAGTCCTTAAACCCGAGGGATGTTTCTCATCTTTTCCCCTAAAACCATCTGGTCTAGGAGTCATCGGTTAAAAGCTCACTACCCGGGTAAATTAGAAAGCCTAAGAAAATTAAGGGAAGAAAAAAAGAAAAATATATATATAAAATAAATGGCTTGATGGTTAGAATTAAAATCCCAAAAATCTTCACTATCACAATGTGCATATTATCTAGGTTTTATGAAAGATAAAATATTCAATCCAATTTTGAATTCTTACCTTAATTGAAGACAAGATCTTGCATAAAGACTAAGTTTTAGGAAGAATAATTTTGGTGGACTTATGACCTTAGATCGCTTATATATTTATAAAAATATTTTGAAAACTTGTCTCTCTTTCAAAATGTATTTTTCAAAATACTAACATTTGTCTTCTTTCTTTATGGATTTTGTGGGTATAATCCGCTGAAAACCCTCAGGAGACAAAACTCCTTCTCTAGGGGCACCTAGAGGTTTAACGGCTTGTTGCACACGCTCAGTGTAATCACATCACCTGCAAAAGTGGTGTAATAACATGTTTAATATAGTTTTTCTTTTCTTATTTTGCTCGGGACGGGCAAAAGATAAGTGTGGGGGTGTGATTAGTCTACAATTATACATTATTACATTGCATTCCCTACCGATTTGTGAATAAATTGTCGGTCTAAACTGTGTTTTGGTCTCTCTTGCAGATAAATCAAAAGATTAAGGGCTAAGAAGTAATAAGAGCTTAATTAACCCCATTTTTGGGTAATTAAATCTACAATTCTTGGAGGCCAAACAAGGGAACTTCTATAAGATGCATTGAATCTAGACCTTTGCGCACGTCAGACGAATATTCGGACGAAAATACCAGAAACCGAATATACCAAGAAGGTCCTCGAAGCCCGGAGATGTTTCTCGCCAAAACCAAGGATTTAATTCCCTAGTTTTGCTGTGGAAACGCGGCAAATGCCACGTTTCTGTGACAATCTGGTGGGGCCATGCGTCGATCTTCGACGCATGGCCCCGTCTCGTCTTCTGGAAACTACCTTTGCCTATAAAAAGGGCAGGAGTTGGCCAAAACGAGGAAGTTTTAGATTTTAGGTTAGGATTTCTATCTTTAGTGTAGTGTAGGGTAGGTATTCTTCATTTCTTTTATTTTGTATTGTTATTTCGTTTTTAAATCTTGTAGTAGGGTTGAGAGATTCAGAAAGAAATAGAGAGGGATTGATGTAATAGATGATGACAATCTATGTAAAGGTGCCTCATTTCTTCTCCAATGTAATCTTCTCAATCTTCTACATGATGCTTGGCTAACTTTCTTTTCATGGTAATCTAATTACTAACCATTAACCATCTAACCACTTACTTGATAATCCACATGAATCTAATAGCCTCTACAAGGACTTGCTCTTATAAGAGCATTGATGGCTCATGATGATGGATTCTAATATTCTAACATTTCTAATATCTAACCCACTAACTTGCTAACTTGCAATATCTTCTTTATTTTATGCTCACCTCTAATCGGTTTGGATGATTTAACAGTATCTTGCAACTTATTATGTGGTATTGATGTGTTGTTTGAATATAGAGAACAATCTTATGAGCCATGCTTTGTATCTTCTCTTGAAGCCAAGGATTAGTGATGGCCAAGGATCCATGTGAGGCAACTATCACTAAGAGGCTAGCATGGTTAGTGGAGCAACTAGTAGTTAGTAGCCATGAGTTTTCTTTTATAGTTTTCTTCTCGCTTTTTACTTTGTTTTGAAAATTATTTCCAAAATCCTTTTATCATTTTTCTATCGACGTCTTCATCACTTTCTTAGTTCACCTTTGTTCAATCTTTATTTTGTTTTCTAAATCACTTTTCTTTTGTTTTTACATCGTTTTCCATCGTCTCTCCACCTACCACATGCTTGATTTTCTTTTCTTTCCTTTTTCTAATTCTTTTAAACAAATAAGAATTATTAACATAGCACGTGAATAAAGACTGTTAATGCTTCTATCACCTCCCGTCCCTATGAATTCGACCTGTTGAGCCAATGCTATAACGGAAGTATCGAGAGAACATTAGCACATACAAGCTTTTCATTGATTTCATAAAACACGTTTTAAGAGTGCTGGTTCCACCTCAATCAAAAAACTTAGGAAGGTGAGACTGGCGAGGAAGAGAGCTAAAATGACAAAAAGATTGACCTCCCCACTATGCCCTATAAAGAGAACCCATTGGAATGATGGAAAGAGAGCTAGAGGGATGAGACCTAAAATGATCTAGGTGTGGGAGAAACATGATGTTGTACAAATTTTCGTATACTATATATATATATATATATATATATATATATATATATATATATATATATATATATATATATATATATATATATTAGGCACCTCTTTTTACTTTATTCATGGATTCCATGCATTACAACCATACATTGAGGACAACGCATGAGATAAGTATGGGGGAGGGCACTAACATGACTAATATAGCTATAAAAAATTATAATAAATAGAAAAAAGAAAAAAGAAAAAAGAAAACAAACTTTTTGGGGGAAAAATATTTTATGTATTTTTTGTAAGAAATTAAGTCAATTTTAAGGAATAGGAGAATCATAATTAGGATTTATTATACTTGGTCAAAATAAGATGACTTATTTGATTTTTAGGGTTATGAAGAAAATTTGTGAAAGTAATTTAGTCTTGATCTTTATCTTGATGAAATATGCACAATTTATAAAATTTACACACTTAGAGTTCAAAACAGAGATTCTTATGCCTTATAAATAAAAAAAATATATATATATAAAAATAATCAAATCTAATTATTGATTAGCTAGGTGCTTTGGCCTAAGCAAGCATTGGTATTTATGCAAAAGATGATTAGATAAGTTTGAAAAAGATATATTATATAATATATATATATATAATATATATATATATATATATATATATATATATATATATATTATATATATATATATATATATATATATATAAATCCTTTGATTAAGCTGGGTATTTGTGCCTCATGAAGCATAAGTATTCAAATTTAAAAGGGATACATTTTATAAATAAAAATTCTTAATTTTGTGGCCTTATTTACTTGAGTGCTTAAGTCCTTAGGGGTGTTTTCTCACCTGGTGCCCTAAGACTGTCCGGTTTAAGTGTCACCGACTAAAGGCTGGTTACATGGGCAGATTAGAAAGCCTAATGGAATTAAGGAATAATACCACCAAAAATAAAATAAATAAGGCATAAAAGTTAAAGTTAAAGAACCCCTAGTCAAAATTTCACGGCCATGAAAGTGCATATGACTTAGGGTGAAGTAATAGATTAGATGAGAAATACAATTTGACTCCTTACTTTGATTGATGACATGTTTTTGAATAAAGGTTAAGTTTAGGAATAAAAAGTTCAATTTTTCTATAACTTATAGATTACTTGAACTCTTACATCAATACCTCAAATATTCTCTCTTTTCAAAATGCTTTTGAAAATATTAACAATTTTTCTCATTCTTTATGGATTTTGTGGGTAAAATCCATTGAAAATTCTTACGAGACAAAACTCGTCCTCTAAGGGGTAACCTAGAAGTTTAACTGCTTGTTGCACATGCTCAATGCAATCGAGGGACCTGGGAAAGTTGTTAAAATAAATTTCTCAGGATTAGTTTTTATGTTTGCTTGAGGGCGAGCAAAAGATAAGTGTGGGGGTATGATCGGTCACAAATATTGCATATATATTGTCACATTACTATATTTATTATCTAATAAATTCTATTAATAAGTCTCATTTTTATTAATAATATGTAGGCCCATTGTTAATGTAGATGGAAAAAAAATGAGCCCAAAAGCCCACTTTAATTCTGAATTAATTAAAGAGGAGATAAATATTCAGGAGGATAGGGATAATTCTAGCTGAAGATCAACGCATATCAAGGAGGATTACAACAAATAAAATTGATTAATTTAGTTTTATAAGAATCCAAATCAGTTAGCTTGAGAATCACCAAAGATCAGATCAGAATCAGAGACTAATAGCAAATCCAGCTAGATTAAAGGAGGCAACACCACACGATGTCAAGATCTCCACTTGGATGTGGCCAAGTTGCCGATGATCTGCGGCCCAGTAGTGGAGATAAACGAGTTTACTCCCCTTATCTCCTTACTTCTCTGGGTTTTTGCCTATAAAAGGCAGGTTTCTCACTGAAAAAGGGACCGGAAATTAGTTAAGTTTTTTTTTTGTTTTTAGGATTTAGGTTCTTTGTTAAATAGTATTGAGAAGTTGTATCTCTATTTTTAATTCATAGTTCAGTCCAGATACAAGTGAGAGAGAGGAAAAGAGTGATTGTAACTGAAGTTGAAGTGACATCAATAAAGGTTCAAGGCTTCTCTTCTTCTCCAATTCATGGGTATGTGTTATTTCATTTACATGTCTTATTTTACTTTAATCATGAGTAGCTAAATTCATTTTTCTGGGCTCACTATCATCTCTCTTCTCGATCCCTCTTGTTTTGAATGATTTTAATGTAAAGAACCCAACGGAATCATATGTATGCCTTAATTGAACCCTTGCTTCTTTAGAAGCATTCTTGAAGGCACATGGGGATGGGTTTAGATTATTAAACTTCTATTTTTTTTAAAAGCATTACTTGAACTTGTTTTTATTTCATACATGAAAGATTACTTGATGATTTAACATTCATTTCAAGATGATTTCTTAAGGAAAAAGAGTTGAACTTTTCCAAACAATCTTATTTTCTTTGCTAAATACTTTCGAAACTCAAGCGTAAGTGTTTGCCTATGATCAAGGTGAGGCACTAAAAAATTTAAGGGAAGAACATATCATTGAGTAGTAAGATAGTGAGCCCAGATCTTTTTCATATATTAAAAACAACAAATCAACCTTCAAGTTTTTTTTTTAAAGATCATCTTTTTCAAAGTCTTCTCTAAGTTTTTAATTTTCTTTTAATCACTTCCTCATTCTCCATTTTCTTTTTAAACATAAAAAGAAATACCTACACCATTCTTGTTCTTTAACAATTCATCGAAAAGCTTTCATTACATTCCTCCTCTTGGACACGACCAGTTAGCCCAAAGCTAGATGGTAACTCACAATGCTTTCACTTGCAATCAAATTTTTATTTTTCTTTATTTAACTGAGAGAAGAGGAAAGTTTTATGGAGGAATGAGAGTGAAGCTTGTACTGAAAGTGACACTAGTGTAACTTCTTCTTTTCTTCAATTTTTATTTGAATCAAATCAATGTTACAATTTTATTTTCTTCTTCTCTTATCTTCTTCTAACAGTTTTAATGATAATCTAAATGAAACCTATAGCATCAAACATGCCTTGTTATTTCAAGTGCCTTTGATGGCTTATGGTGATGGATAACAGTTTCTATTCATTTTTCTACTTGCTTTTGAATTCATAGTGTAAATCTGGGAACGACTGTGCCCAACACCTTCGTGTTGCGTAGGTCTTGAAGTAGGTAGGTAAAGTTTAATTATTTTATTTAATGATTTAGTTATTTAATTAATTAGTGTATTAGTTTAATTAATTAATTCTTGCAATTTGTTATATTAGTTTTTTCTTAATGTTTCTCTATTATTTAGATTACTTTACTATTAATTTTAGCATATGTAGGTAATTTTTCTTCGAGTACCTAGGGGAGATGAACCTAGTTAGGTTTTCAAGTGGTCAAACATAGATCTCCTATCTATGCCTGTATCAAACATCAATTGACCAACCATTTTTAGGAGAATATTTCTAGATCCACTAGGTATTTGACAGGTTATGTATCGGGAGTTAATAATCCTTGCTTAAGGTTTTGTTGCATTTCTGCTATTTGTTTAATTTAGTTATTTTACCTTTGATGGATCATGTAACTAGATAATATCATGTACTTAGATCTAGTGTTCAGACTTAGTTTGCCTTTTAGAATTAAGAATTTAGTGTTAGCCAACAGACCGGTAAAGAGATTGAAATTGACCGCTTGATTCTATTTTAGGGAATTCGATCCTAGGTGCTGATTTTCTAGATTGATACTTAGGTTAAACCGACCATCCAAACTCCAAAACTTTTTGATCATTTCGCTTAGAAGTGCTTAAATCATAAGAACCACTTGTCGCTATGGGTCAATCCTCAAGTGCTACATCGAACGACCCTACACTTGAGGTTAATTAAAATAAGGAAAGAATTTTCCCATTAAGTTTTTGTGTATGTGTATATATATAATCCACTGATTAAGCTGGATATTTGTGCCTCATAAAGCATAAGTATTCATGCCTAATTGTATGTTAACATTACCAATTAAATTCTTTAATTTTGTGGTCTTATTTGCTCGAGTTCTTAAGTCCTGGGGTATTTTCTCACCCGGTTCCTTAAGATCATCCGGTTTGAGTGTCTCTGACTTAAGGCTTATTACATGGGCAAATTAGAAAGCTTAAGAGAACTAAAGAATATTACCACCATAAAGTGTAAAATAAAGTATAAGAGTTAGAGTTGAAGAATCCTTCGTCAAAATATTCATAGTCATAAAGGTGCATTGATTTAGGGTAAAATAATAGATTAAGTAAGAAATACAGTTTTAATCCTTACCTTTATTGATAATAAATTTTTGAATAAAGATTAAGTTTAAGAATGAATAGTTTGGTGATCCTAAGACTTAGAGGTTACTTTATTTTTGCAAAAATACTTCAAATATTTTCTCTCTTTCAAAATGCATTTTTCAAAATACAAACACTTTGCTTTTCTTTCTTTTATAGATTTTGTGGGTGTAATTTATTGAAAACATCAAGAGACTACAACTCCTCCTCTAGGGGTAACCTAAAGGTTTAAAAGTTTGTTGCACATATTCATTTTAATCGCGTGACTTATGAAAGTGGTTTAATAAACTCTTAGGTTTAATTTTCATGTTTTGCTCGAGGACGGGCAAAAAGATAGGTGTAGGGGTGTGATCATACACATATTTTGCATAATCATTATTACATGTCCACATTTATTTTTAATAAACTATGCTATTTTAACTTTTTTATTTAATGGTGTGCAGTTTTTTATTAATAAAAAAGGAGAAGAAATAAGCCCAAAAGCCCATTTAATTAATTTTAAAATAATTTCATCATAAATGAGGATTGGTGCAAATATACTGAAGATTTCAAAGTCAAATGGTAAATCTAATTGAAGAATATTGGGCAACAGAATGTAGGAATCTACGTGCTCAAAGCACAGATCCAACGACCTCAAAGTTGCTATGGAATCTTGAGTATGTTGGTGGAGCGATTTTGCTTATATCTTCACACATGTTCGCACATTCATCTTCTCCTATAAAAATAATTAAATGCAGAAGGCAAAGGGACGAGAGTGGTAGAGAGCTTAGGTTAAAGTTTTTGCTTTAAGTTAACTTAGATTTTCTCTTTTTATTTTTGTGTAAATTTTTGTTCATTGTATACTTAGGTTAGAAAGAGATTCATGAGAGAGAGAGAGAGGAAGAATTGTATTGAGAGTAACACCAGTATAAAATTCTTCTTTTCTTTTATTATTTTTTAATTTAATCGAAGTTTATTTTTTATATTCTTCTCCTTCTTATTTTCACTCCATTTCTTTTCGTTTTGATTGCAATCCAAGTGAGTCAAATAGCATTGGAATCTCCTTGCCTTTGCGAGTGCCACCGATAGCTCATGACGATGGGTTCATAGTCTCATTCTGTATCATTTTATCCTTTCATTGTTTTGATGATGTAATGTGGAAGAGACTCGAATCAACTCTTATGGGCTATGCGCTGATCGCCTCCAATTTAAGGTAAACTTCACCGACGATTAGAGGTAAAGTAATCATCTAAAAGAAATAGGTAAACTTTTATTTTCTTTCTTTTTTAACTTCTTAGTTTAAAAAAGACTTTAAAAACCAGCACAATCTTTTTATTCTTTTGACTTTTTTTCTCTTTTAACTTGGTTCTCCTTTTCTATTCTTTTCAAAAGTCCTCATTAACTTTCTACTCCTCTAACGTAACTCAGTTTTTTTTTCTTACTTTTTAAAACTAAGAAGAAACTATTTAGTTGATTTTTAGTAAACTTAAAAAGAATACTTAAACACTTGCATCACAGTCCTTCCTTGTTAATAGCTACTTACTATAACGGTAGTATTGAGGAATCTTAGCACATTTTAATCTTGATTTCTAAACTTTGTGTTTCTGTGTAGATTTTAGCTCAATCAAATTTTGCTTTACCTTACCTTTAGTAAAACTCTTGTTGAGAAGGAAATTACTAAACCTATCATATCAAGCTCTAGGAAATTGTTTTAAACCTTAAAGGGCTTTATCCAATTTGAACACATAGTCAAGATGTATTTGATCAATGAACCCAGGGGTGTTCAAATTACACTTCCTCTTCTATGAATTCATTTAGAAAAGCACTCTTTACGTCCATCTGATATGGTATAAAATCTTTATATGATGATGCAAGAGTCATTCTAATGGCTTGGGCTATGCAACCGATGCAAAAGTTTGATTTGATTGTAACCTCGACCGACTACTAGCCTAGCCTTATTTCTAATAATATTATCTGACTCATCTAACTTGTTTCTAAACACCCACTTAGTACGAATAATTGGTCTATCTTCGTCCATAATTTATCACACTCGAATTGATTGAGCTCCTCTAGCATAGCAAATTACCAATAGGAGTCTACCTCGGCCTCATAGATATTTCTAGCTGAATGTGTGAAATAAATGCAACAAATCCACATAAATTATGAACTGTAGATTTAGCAGATACTACCTTTGACTTGGAGCATACTTCCAATCTCTTGGAAGAGGTTGAGAAGGTTGTACTTCTTCTTCTTGACATCCTTCTTATCCATTGTTGCTTGGTGCTTTATTCTTTGATTCTTTTTGAATGAGAGCTTTCTTGAGTGTGGTTCTTTCTATATTTTCACCTAAGAAATTTATTTGCTCATCTACAATATCCTTAACAAACTTGTTAGATTCATCAAACTCAACATGCATAGATTTTTTAATGGTCAAAGTAGACTTATTGAAGATCCTATAAATTTTACTATTAGAAGAATAACCAATAAAATTCCTTCAAAAACTTTAGAATAAAATTTGACCAAACTTCTCTTGCTTTTAAAACTAAATATTTACAACCAAAAACTTTTAAATAAGAAACATTGGGTTTTTCAAGTGATAAATCTCAAAAGGGGTTTTCTAAAGTTTCTTTCTTAAATAAACTCTGTTCTTAATATCATATGAAGTATTAACAGCCTCAGCCATAGATATTGAGGGAGATCATATTCATTTATCATGGTTCTTGTCATATCTTGGAGAGTTCTATTTTTTCTTTCAACTACCCCATTTTGTTGTGGGGTTCTCGGGCAAGAAAGCTCATGTTTTTTACTATGTTCTTCACAATAAGTAATGAAAGAGCGATTGATGAACGCACCACCTCTAACACTACGAATAAGCAAAATCAAAAAACCTTTTTCTTTTTCTACTCTTTTGCAAAATGTATTAAAAAAATGAAAATGTTACATCCTTGTGTCCAAGAAAGAAAACCCATGTAAATCTCGAGAAATTATTGATTAAAATGAAGTTATATCTATTGTCTTTTAAACAAATTGTGTAGGACCAAATAAGTCCATATGTATTAATTCTAAGGGACGAGTAGTCATAACGTCCTTAATTGATTTAAAAGACGATTTTGTTATATTTATCATATGTCATGCATCACATAAATGGTCTTTTTTAAACTTCAATTTAGGAATACCTCTTACTGCATCCTTAGAACTAATACATGATAGATGATCAAAATAAATATGTTCCAGCCTTTCATGTCAAAGCCAAGAATCTTTATTAAAAGCATTTAAATAAATGGCATTGCATTGTAAATTCAACATATCAATAATATAAATAGTATTTTCATGAAAACGGAAAGCATACAAGTATTAGTTTTCTTATCCAAAAGTAGAATCATCAAAAATAACTCTTAAGACTTTGTCACATAATTGACTAATACTTAATAAATTATACTTTAAACTATCAACCAAAGCAATATTTTCAATAATAATAGATGTACCTATCTTAGCATTATCAAAACCAATAACGTGACCTTTTGAGTCATCTCCAAAGGTGACGATACCATCTTCCTTTGACCTTGATAGTATAGCAAAATTATTATATCCCAAGTTATGTGCTTAGAGAAACCACTATTAAGGTACCACTGTTCTCTACGTCTTGCAGATTTGGCGTGTACCTGTATCTATAAAAATAGAGGGTGTTAATTTTGGTACCCAAAGCTTTTTATGTCCTTGGGGATTAGTCTTATGAACCCAAGTATTTCTATTTACCATATTCAATTTATTATAACAAAACTTAGCTATAGGGCCTTTTTGACCGCAATGTGTACAAGTAAAAACTTAAGCATACATGAAAGCATGATGATGTGAGTGTGGTGCTTAGTGAGCATGCTTTGTGCGATGAGATGGTTGCTTCTTGAAAAAAAGGATTCAATTTTATTTTTGTTATAGGCACAAGCTTTAAGATCTGAATCCAAAACATCTATTCTTTTCTTCAAAACTTTGAAATCATTATTTCAATAGAAATCATAAAACTTTTGCCCTTGTATACAACCTTGTAAAGATTGAAATCCTTTTTAGTTTTCTCAAAAGAAATAGACAAGTCTTCTTTTTTCCTTTGAAACAATATTCAGTTTTTCTTTCAAGAAATCATTTTCTCTTTTTAATCTTGAGTATTGAAATTTAAGGGAAATATACTTTTCATCGAGTTCTTAAAAAGAAAAACTGAGTTCATCTAGAGTCAATTCAGAATCATCAAGAGTGGGTTCTGTAGTTATCTTAGAAGTGTTTTCTCCTTGTGCCATAAAGCGCCCATTTGCCGAATCCATGTCTTTTTCAAAGTCACTTTTCGAGTCATCCAAGTTGCTTTCATTGCTTTATTCTTGTAAGGCTTCTTGGAGGTGGAAGCCTTGTTCTTCATTTCGGGACAATCCACAATGAGGTGGTCGGGCTTGTTGCAGTTGTATTATGGCCCTATTTCATTACCTTTTCTTTCCTCTTTGCCTTGTCTTTTTTTTTCTGTAGTTGTGAACTTTTCTCTCTTATAAAACATTCTTCTCACATTCTTGACTAGGAAGGAGAGCTTTTCATCATCATCTTCCTCATTGTCAATATCTTTATTGTCGTCGAAGAAGATTGGAGTGGATTTGAAGGCAAAATTTTTTTCTTTGGTAGAACCTTGTCTTCTCTAACATTTCTCTCATCTCATGGGTCTTCTAGTTACCAATAAGTCCATGAGGTCCATTTCTTTTTGTCATTCAACTCCTTCAAAGTGGTGGATTTCACTTCTCAAGATTGAGGAAGTACTCTAATAACCTTTCTCACTTTTTTTTATTGTCGATAGAGTCACCTAGAGAAGAAACACCATTAGTAATATTTATAAATTTGTAACCATATCATCTATGATCTTATTATCATTCATATTAAAATTCTCATATTAAGTACGTAATAAATCAATCTTTGCCCTCTTCGCTTGAGAGGTCCCTCACGTGTAACAATAAGATTGTTCTAGATCTCAAAAGCAGACTTGCAGTTTATCACTCTAGAAATATCATCATCATTGAGTGCCTGCAAGAGAGCATAATGGGCCTCCGCATTGTCCACAAGCCCCTTAAAGTAATATCGGATCATGTGTCCTCATCACCATTAGGAACCACAAAAGCTTGGTAATAGCTTTGACTCACGGCTTCCTAATGATTGTACAAAGACAGTCATCTTAACTTTCCAATGGGAAAGTTAAGTCCATTAAACTTAGGTAAGGTCTTGACGTTATCTACCATATGTGTGAAACAAATATTGTGATGGTCAAGATAGGATCGCTCGTAGGTGACGAAACCTATAAACAAGAGCACAAACTCTGATACCAATTGAAATCACCTAGAGAGAGTGAATAGGTGATATGAAAGCGGTAGTTAAAAAATATAGTCACAATAATAATTCACAAAAAATAAAATACACAAACCAATTCAAAGCTCTTAACCAAAGAAATGAAGCCGGATACACCGTGAAAAGCTCTAAACTTTTTCTCGTGATTCTTCTAAAATAAGAGTTGAGGTGCACAATTGCTTTCTTGATATAGTGAGAATTGAGGGACAATATCAAAAGAATAATCATAATAAATATTTTAGCAAGATTTAAGTACTTGCAATGAAGTGATGAGTATATAGTGAAAGCAAACTCAAAGCCAATCACAAAGACAAAGAGTTGTTCTCGAGATTCGAGCCACTGTTCTATGTCCCCGCCTTCACCGAAATAAAGAATTTTACTATGTAACTGCGATTACACTTTGCACAATAGATCTCTCAAGATAACGGAGCCACAACTCCTCGCACTTTCCTTTTTCACTAGAGGAGCTTACTCACAAGAATACAATACAAAAGTGACCTTCTTCAGATCACAAACAACTAACTACAAGAATCTTATAGTTTAGAGTGGAGAGGGATATTGCTTAAGGATTTGGTGAAGTGAGAAATGTGGTAGAGAGTAGGATTTAGTGAAGTGAGAAATATGGTAGAGAGTATGAAAAGAAAGCTCAAACTTTTTTGTAGAGAAATAGGATGATTTTTGCTCTTAAAACATGTTATTTAGCCATTAGAAAACAAATCAATTTATAGGGTTAGAAATATAGCCATTTAAAAAATCCAAACATGAAAAGTCTGTAAATAAAACTGAAAGAGATTAAAAGAACTTTAATGCGGATTAAACTAGCATGGATCTAGAATCAATTACATCTCAAGAAGAATTTAAATGCATATTCATATAAACACATAACTGAAGCCATTAGTGGAGAATGGATGAATGTTGAAGAGGGCCTCGATTCCTTCTTTGATCCTGCAATAACCCTAATGCAAACCCTTCTTCTCTCTGTCTCCTTCTCTTTTCACAACCCTTGCAAATATGATGGATTTCTCAAAAGAATGAGAGAGTGTTATTTTCTTTACTGGAGGAGAGATGAGGGTCTAACATTTACAAAAACCCCTGAGATAAAACCACCCATCATGGCCCCCCTTATACCTCATGTGATTATTAACTTATATAAATGTAACTTAATATGGGCATCTATAATATCAGTTAACCTTAATTAGGAATCCAATTGAATAGGGTAGTGGGCCACTTAATCTTTAATGTGAGATTAACATTCTCCCACTTAGACCACTAGCCGATTATGTTAAAACTTTAGAAAACAAATAAAAGAAAAGACTCATTTCACAAAAAAAAAAAAAAATATTTTGACTCCATTGGATTCCATACTGAAAAACTTTGACACGTGATCACGAATTTTAAAAAACAACAACTGATAAGCCTAAATCATGAAATACTGTAATACTGCAATTAGCTTGGACCACCATGCGAGTCATAGCGGTTATACAACATCTATGTCATACTCCCTTCTATGTACCACAACATTGATAACCCTTACTAATTGAGTCCATAACAAATGACCCCTGTAATTGTCTTGTTAAGACATTTCCTGTTTTAACAAACATCCATACATAATATGTGCACACATAATTGGATAACAGGAAATACAGAAACAAACTTTTATTGCGCAATATTGTCAATTATACAAGTACCAAAACATACATTTACAGATTGCTCAAAAGACCCATTCTAACAACATGTTCCTGAATGAATGTCTTTGGAGGCAATCCTTGGTCATTGGATCAGCAACCACTAAAGTGGTACTTATACTTTCAATTAACACCTTCTGTTTCTGAACTCTTTCTCTAACCACCAAGTACTTAAGTTCCATGTGTCTGGAACCATTAGAGTACTTTTCATTCTTAGAGAAGAAAACGGCTGTTGTATTGTCACAATATATCTTCAGCGGCCTGGCAATAGAGTCAACTACACCAAGTGCTGAGATAAAATTCCGTAACCATAATGCATAATTCGAGGCTTCAAAACAAGCTATGAACTCAGCCTCCATCATGGATGAAGCAGTGATAGACTGCTTTACACTCTTCCACGAGATTGCCCCACCTGCTAGCATGAATATGAAGCCTGAAGTAGACTTCCTGCTATCTGGGCAACCAGCAAATCTGAGTCCGAATAGCCTATCACTTCCAACTGATCTGATCTCCTATGTGAGCATCTGGTCCTTCGTCCCCGAAGATACCGCATTACCTTCTTAGCCAATTTCCAGTGCTCCATTCCTGGATTGCTCTGGTATCTTCCTAACATCCCAACAGCAAAACTGATATCTGGCCTGGTACAAGTATGTGCTACATCAAGCTCCCACTGCTGACGCATATGAAACTTTCTGCATTTGACCCTTTTCTAAGTCATTTCTGGGACACTGGCTCCCACTTAATTTGTCACCCCTCATAATGGGTGCACAACTGGTTGAACACAATTCCATATGAAATCTTTCCAAGACTCGATTGATATAACCTTTCTGAGACAGTCCTAGCAATCCTCGAGATCTATCTCTGAAGATCTCTATGCCAATAACATAAGTTGCCTCACCCATATCAACCATCTAAAAATTCTTGGTAAGATAGCTTTTAGTTTCATACAGTAAACCAATATCACTACTGGCTAACAAGATATCATCCACATACAGAACCAAAAATATAAACTTGCCCCACTGATCTTTAGATATATACATTGATCAACAGTGTTTTCTATAAATCCAAAAGAGGTAATGGTATCATTAAACTTTATATACCATTGCCTGGAAGCTTGTTTAAGTCCGTATATGGATTTCCTTAATTTGCAAGCCAAGTGTTCTTTTCCTTTCTTTGCGAACCCTTCAGGTTGCTCCATGTAAATTTCCTCATCCAAATCTCCATTCAGAAAAGCTGTTTTCACATCCATTTGATGTAACTCAAATCATAATGAGCTACAAGGGTCATAATGATTCTAAGAGAGTCCTTCTTGATACTGGAGAGAAGGTTTCTCTATAGTCAATGCCTTCTTCTGAGTGAAACCTTTAGCCACAAGTCTGGCCTTATATCGTTCGATATTGCCTTTAGAGTCGCGCTTGGTCTTAAAGACCCATTTACACCCGACTTTCTTACAGTTATCAGGCAATTCGACCATATCCCAGACTTTGTTATGGTCCATAGATTTCAACTCTTCATTCATAGCATCAACCCATTTACTAGAATCATTGCATTCTATGGCTTGTGAAAATGAAACTGGATCTTTATTTATCCCAATATCATAATCAGATTCCTGTAGATACACCACATAATCATCTGAAATGGCAGATCTTCTTTCCCTTTGAGATCTTCTCAAAGCTGCCGGTTGTGGTGGTTCTACAACATTTTCAATGGCGATATCCTCATGGAGTGGTGAACCAATATCATAATGTTGTTCTGGTATCTCAGCTTGATGATCAAGCTGAGGGACAACAATTTCTCTTGAAGGAAAGGGTATTGGGATATTTACCCGATATCAGAATATCTATTTTGTGTTCATCACTCCCACTATCACACCATTCTCAAGGAATCTGCATTACCAGTTTCAACAATTCTTGTACTATGTTAGGACAATAAAATTTGTACCCCTCAGACTTTTCTGGATACCAATGAAATACCCAGATATTGTTCTTGAGTCTAATTTCTTTTCTTGTGGATTTATATTCTAGCCTCTGCTGGACAACCCCAAACATGTAAATGTCTTAAACTGGGTTTCCTACCAGTCCACAACTCGAAAGGAGTTGTTGGGACTGCCTTACTAGGAACCCTGTTCAAGATGTACATAGCAGTCTTTAAGGCTTCATTCCACAATGAATTAGGTACATTAGAGAAGCTCATCATGCTCCTAACCATATCATAAGTGTTCGGTTTCGCCTTTTCAGCAACACCATTCTGCTGAGGCGTAACTGGCATTGTGTATTGAGCACAAATACCATGCTTTTCTAGAAATTGGCAAATGGGCCAGGATGTTGTCCTGACTCATCATATCTTCCATAAAACTCACCACCTCGATCTGATCTTATGATTTTAACTTTTCTATCTAATTGTCTCTCGACTTCTGTAATGAACACCTCAAGGATGTCAACAGCCTGAGACTTTTCATGAATTAGATACACATAACCATAACGTGACAGATCATCTATAAAGGTAATGAAGTATCTCTCTCCCGTAAAATATGGAATGGAGAGTGGTCCGCAAATATCTGTATGAATTATTTCAAGAAGCTCTTTACTTCTTGTGGCACCTTTCTTGGTGTGTTTGGTGTTTCCTTTTATGCAATCCCACACACACCAAAATCAGTGAAGTCTAGGTTATCCAAAATCCCATTCTTCACTAATCTTTCAATTCTATCCCTGGAGATATGTCCCAGTCGTCTATGCCACAAGATAGAAGAATTTTCATTAATTAAGCCACGTTTAATACCAACATTCGAATGCAGAGATAAAAGAGATTGTGCAAACTCATCATTCAATGAAATTTATATAAACCATCACATAAAATTCCGTGTCCAACCGACATTGAATTATACATTAAACTGAGTTTTCCACAACTGAATTAAACAGAATATCCAACAACATCTAATTTGGATAATGACATTAAATTCTTAGAAATCGAAGGTACATAAAAAGTATCTTCAAGATTCATCTGATGACCCGTCTCTAAGAGTAGTCGGTAAGTACCAACAGCCTCGACTCCACTTTGAGACGGTTCCCCATAAAGACAAATCTCTCACTT